>MJUU01026632.1:65819-81904 GCA_002080025.1 Modiolus philippinarum
AAGTAACAAGCTTGGTCAAAATCTCACAAGTTTCATTTATGCATTGTTTAAATTGAATCCATTCAATGGTTTTCCATGATATCTTTGTATGCATTTCCCCTTAGGGTCCAATTCATTGCTGGCAGCCATGTTGGATGATGGATCAGAACTGAAGTAACAACACTTGATCAGCTTCTCATAAGCAAAGTTTTGATTAAATCTATTAAGCAGTTCTTTAGAAAAAGATCTTTTGCTAAATTAAGTTCACAGCTGGTGACACTTGGTCAGCACCTGACAGGCATCATTCATGTCATGTTTGATTTAAATCCATTCAGCAGTTCTGTAGAAGATCTTTGTGTGCATTTCCCATAGGGTCCAATGGTGTCGGTCATGTAAGATGACATATTGGCACCAAAGTAATAACACTTGGTCAGCACCTCATAGACATCATTCATGCCAAGTTTGGTTCAAATCCATTCAGTGGTTCTACAAGAGAAGTTCCTTGTATGCATTTTCCCATAGGGTCCAATGTTAAAATTAAGATCATTGCTGGCGGCATGTCGGATGACACATCAGCACCAAAGTAACAACACTTGGTCAGCACCTCATAAGCATCATTCATGCCCAGTTTGGTTCAAATCCATTCTCAAGAAGAAGTTCTTTGTATGAATTTTCCCATTAGGTCAAAAGGTAAACTAAGTTCCCCGCTGGCAGCCATCTTGGAAGCAGTCGGAAAACTTGAATGTGTTCAATAAAATATAGTCCTTAACTTGCTGAACATTTTTGCAATTTAAACTTGACCTCTATCTCAAAGCGTTTTTGAAATATAGGACAAAAAGTAAAAAATCACGAAAAATTTGACCAATAAAGGACCACAACTCATATATAGGAACTTGGATTTTCTTTAAAAAAATCCTTGTGGGTAGGTCTTAACATGCTGAACATTTTTGCATTTTAAACTTAACCTCTATCTGTTATAGTTTTTTTTAATAAAAAATAAAAAAACATCAAAATTTTGAAAATTTTACCGAAAAAGGGCAATAACTTTTAGACGGGTCATCAGGTTTTCTTCAAAATTTCAGCATGGGTAGATCTTCTCATGCTGATCATTTTTACCTTGTCAGGTTTTTGATATCTGTAACGGTTTTTGAGTTATTTGCCAAAAACTGTAATTTACCCCTATGTTCTATTTTTAGTAACGGCAACCACGTTGTTTGACCTAAGACATACAAAATAACAAATTTGAAACTAGATACCCTAGCGATGATTCAGTTGAAGTTTTGTTCCACTTGACCAAGTGGTTTCAGAGGAGAAGATGTTTGAGAGTGAGCTAACGACGGACGGACGACGGATGGACGACGGACGCCAAGTGATGGCAATAGTTCACTCTGACATAGCCAGGTGAGCTAAAAACTCATGGAAAGACTCATAAAAATTATCATGGACTTTTACCCTGACTACTTCTTTACACAATATTGATTTATGACGACCATGAGAATTATGTCCTTTACTAAAGAATTCTGTGCAATAAATGATACTAAGTATTTGTACAAATATGTAATCCGTGTTTTTTAATTTAATTTAATTTGATTTGATTTCTTATCAATTTTTGCATATATACTTGAAATAATCTAAATTAGTAAAGCTTTGTCCTCATCGAATTTGACTTTTTATACACCTTTCGGTTATAAGTCCTCCCAATATTTTTATTTGAACTGAAGAGATATACTTATAAGTTGTAAAAAAAGTGATCTGCACATGAATTTAGAAATTTGTGCAAATATTTGCCTCAAGTCTTTATTTTTTAACCCACCGATTTCATTGCAAATAAATTCTCAGAGAATAATAGGATCTTGCATAAGGTCAGATTAAAGATCGGGCTATCTTTCACAAGTGTAAGAAATTTCGTCTTTTCTCGAGTGCAGCGTAGCGGAACGAGAGGAAAAGACGTAGAATTTCTTACACGAGTGAAAGATATCCCGATCTTTCATTTTGACCGAATGCAAGTTCCTATTTCTTCCGTAAAACACGGATAGAAATGTGTAGAAACTTATACCGTGTGAACAACGTTGTCGCCATTTGAGTGTTCCTAACATTATGACGTCAGGTGTTTTATGACGTTTAGTCATGGTTACGATTGTTGTATCACAAAAATCAACACGTCTGGTTGGTCATTTACCGGTGTGAGATGAGGTCGCGTGCATCGATCTCACATGGGTCATCTCNTTTTTGTGCAAAACAATTTAATCCTTACTTTGTTCAGCGTGGGAGTATTAGAGAAAAGTTTTTAAGGGTGTAAATTAGAGGACAACCGAGACTTAAAAAACACTAGGGGGAAATATTTTAAGTACGTCTTTATATAGGAGGCCATTGTCCCATCCATGTAGATACATTGATAAATAAAAAAATACAGTAAATTTTAGTCCCGTAAATGATCATTTCGACAACTTGTGCCTCTAAAAGGCAGATAATAATCAAACCATTGAAGGAGAAAATTGCTGCCATTTTCAGTCACTGACCTTGACCTTTAACCTCTTATTGTATCTAACATAAAAGAGGTCTTTCTTTCCGGATACCCCGATGTTATTCAATTAGATGTGAATGTTTCGAGTTCAGTGAAATTTCCATTCTATCTTTAGTCATCTTGATCTTGACCTTTGACCCACTTCTTCCAATCTCAAGTGGACAGTTTTCAATTCAGATTTTTCGACTTTGTACTCCTTTTGAGTCAGTTGAGATAATAAGAATAATACAATTAAGCAGCAAACTTGTAATTAGTGGCAATCTTAAATAACTAGAGCGCAATTGATAGCAAAATCTTCACATTTACAGTACTTCCGTGCCGGACGAAAACCGATTTTATTTGAAAACTTACAATGATTAAATTTCAGAAAATTTTATTAAAACTTAGGAGTATTTATCTCCTGCATAGCACTGTTCTTAACAGATTTTGGCTTTTCTATTTTGCTTCTATTGATTATTAGTTCCCTATCACCTAATTTTGGTTTTTGGATTTCCAAATGTTTTGTTTGGTCTGCACTGAAGAGATATTAGATGTCGAAAATGCGCATATGCAGAATATAAATTTACAGTTACTTCGGTATTTTTTTTAATTATTATTTACAGTCATTATTTTGATGCAATCATTTGTCAGTAAATTCTTTCTAGTTACCACTGTGTCGATTTCTCTGCTTGACTGTTATTTCTAGAGGCTATCAATAGCTCAGTCATCCAGTTCTTCGGTGCTGACTTAAAATCATCACTCCTTGAAAGTTACAATAAAGTATTGAAATTTTATCAACTTTTCTGATACAAAACTCTAACCCTAGCTATATGTACTTGATGCTGGTGATCAGGCTAGGCTGTATCGGTTATTTGTTCACCATTGACTTGTTCATCTTTTGGGTTTGGTCTTCAAGATGTTTTATTTTTATCTGCACTGTAAAGATGTTAAGTGTGGAAATGACAATCAACAAATTTTGAATATGGTCTGTAAGTCTCGTTCAATTTTGGAACTTCCGGGTACATGATTTGTACCCGGAAACTGTATTTTTAACAAAAACATATGACGTTTCAAGCAAAAACTTTGGACGTCATAATCCTGCAACGTCATATTGCATATAACGTTTTCAAATTGCAATTTTATCGTGATTTCTCGGCGTCACATGACGAGACTTACAGACCCTATTGATGTAATATCGCTATTTTGTCATCTAAGTGATCTCAACACACACACACACACACACACACACACACACACACACACACACACAAAACACTATTGTTGAGTAATAGTTAACAAGCACCAATTGCTAGAAACTGCAAATAGAACATTAAACATATAACAGTTCACCTGGATAACATTCAAGTTGGCTCTTGTTTCATTCCAGCTTTACGCTCTATAGGAAACCTTTCATTGAACAGGGTAATTTTCTTCACCATTTGCATACCATTTTTTAGTTTGTCCAGCTCGTGATTGGATTTGTTTTTGTATTCTGTTTTCCTTACTTTGCTATATTAATAATTGNACTCATGGAAAGACTCATAAAAATTATCATGGACTTTTACCCTGACTACTTCTTTACACAATATTGATTATGACGACCATGAGAATTATGTCCTTTACTAAAGAATTCTGTGCAATAAATGATACTAAGTATTTGTACAAATATGTAATCCGTGTTTTTTAATTTAATTTAATTTGATTTGATTTCTTATCAATTTTTGCATATATACTTGAAATAATCTAAATTAGTAAAGCTTTGTCCTCATCGAATTTGACTTTTTATACACCTTTCGGTTATAAGTCCTCCCAATATTTTTATTTGAACTGAAGAGATATACTTATAAGTTGTAAAAAAAGTGATCTGCACATGAATTTAGAAATTTGTGCAAATATTTGCCTCAAGTCTTTATTTTTTAACCCACCGATTTCATTGCAAATAAATTCTCAGAGAATAATAGGATCTTGCATAAGGTCAGATTAAAGATCGGGCTATCTTTCACAAGTGTAAGAAATTTCGTCTTTTCTCGAGTGCAGCGTAGCGGAACGAGAGGAAAAGACGTAGAATTTCTTACACGAGTGAAAGATATCCCGATCTTTCATTTTGACCGAATGCAAGTTCCTATTTCTTCCGTAAAACACGGATAGAAATGTGTAGAAACTTATACCGTGTGAACAACGTTGTCGCCATTTGAGTGTTCCTAACATTATGACGTCAGGTGTTTTATGACGTTTAGTCATGGTTACGATTGTTGTATCACAAAAATCAACACGTCTGGTTGGTCATTTACCGGTGTGAGATGAGGTCGCGTGCATCGATCTCACATGGGTCATCTCCCACTGTAAACCACCATTTACGGAAGAAAACTTAAACATCATTAAATAAAGATTGTTACCTACTTTTTAGACGAATGTTTCATATTCTTATAACCGGCGATTTCAATTTTTTTTGGTGCACGAAAAGAACATTTCGACGTACAAAGTCTAATTATAGTATGGAACACTGAAGTAAATTCAAAAGAATGAAAATTTGTCGATACTTTAAACATTTAATTTGATAAATTTAAAAATGCAAGTTTTATATGAATTATCTTCATATATTTTATTTGCATTTAAAGACAAAGATTATGGAGAGTGGCCATTGCAAAATATAAACTGCAATGTAGGTAAATCTTCTTTGACATATGCATATTTTATACTTTATTATTTTATCCTTAGATCCAATAAAATCACAACTGGTGCCAAATATATGAATAAAAAGATTTGAATTTTAGACAAGATTGGTTGTTAGAGCATTACATGATGGGCAAACAAGTTATCTGCGAATTAAATGTTATCCCGTATTAGACTGCAGGATTTTACACTTTCAATGCCGTATAATTTACAATTTAAATAAACCTAAGTATTTGAATTTGTACAGTATTGATAAGAAGACCAAAGCGATGATTCCTTTATATTATGTGATACATAGGTATACTGAAAACTGGATAATCTACATATTTTTTGTGCAAAACAACTTAATCCTTACTTTGTTCAGCGTGGGAGTATTAGAGAAAAGTTTTTAAGGGTGTAAATTAGAGGACAACCGAGACTTAAAAAACACTAGGGGGAAATATTTTAAGTACGTCTTTATATAGGAGGCCATTGTCCCATCCATGTAGATACATTGATAAATAAAAAATATACAGTAAATCTTAGTCCCGTAAATGATCATTTCGACAACTTGTGCCTCTTAAAGGCAGATAATAATCAAACCATTGAAGGAGAAAATTGCTGCCATTTTCAGTCACTGACCTTGACCTTTAACCTCTTTTTGTGTCTAACATAAAAGAGGTCTTTCTTTCCGGATACCCCGATGTTATTACTAGGTTTTATTCAATTAGATGTGAATGTTTCGAGTTCAGTGAATTTCCATTCTATCTTTAGTCATCGTGATCTTGACCTTTGACCCACTTCTTCCAATCTCTAGTGGACAGTTTTCAATTCAGATGTTTCTACTTTGTACTCCTTTTGAGTCAGTTGAGATAATAAGAATAATACAATTAAGCAGCAAACTTGTAATTAATGGCAATCTGAATTAACTAGAGCACAATTGATAGCAAAAGCTTCACTTTTACAGTCCTTCAGTGCTGGACGAAAACCGATTTTATTTGAAAACTTACAATAATTAGATTTCAGAAAATTTTATTAAATCTTAGGAGTATCTATCTCCTGCATAGCACTGTTCTTAACAGATTTTGGCTTTTCTATTTTGCTTCTATTGATTATTAGTTCCCTATCACCTAATTTTGGTGTTTGGATTTCCAAATATTTTGTTTGGTCTGCACTGAAGAGACATTAGATGTCGAAAATGCGCATATGCAGAATCTAAATTTACAGTTACTTCGGTATTTTTTAATTATTATTTACAGTCATTTTTTTGATGCAATCATTTGTCAGTAAATTCTTTCTAGTTACCACTGTGTCGATTTCTCTGCTTGACTGTTATTTCTAGAGGTTATCAATAGCTCAGTCATCCAGTTCTTCGGTGCTGACTTAAAATCATCAATCATTGAAACATCAATAAAGTATTGAAATTTTATCAACTTCTCTCATACAAAACTGTAACCCTAGCTATATGTACTTGATGCTGGTGATCAGGCTAGGTTGTATCGGTTATTTGTTCACCATTGACTTGTTCATCTTTTGGGTTTGGTCTTCAAGATGTTTTATTTTTATCTGCACTGTTAAGGTGTTAAGTGTGGAAATAAAAATTAACAAATTTTGAATATGGTCTGTAAGTCTAGTTAAATTTTGGAACTTCCGGGTACATGATTTGTACCCGGGAGTTGCATTTTTAACACAAACATATGCGCTTTAAAGCAAAAAATTTGGACGTCATAATCCTGCAACGTCATATTGCGGCTGGAAACGTTTTCAAATTGCAATTTTATAGTGATTTCTCGGCGTCACATGACGAGACTTACAGACCCTATTGATGTAATATCGCTATTTTGTCATCTAAGTGATCTCAACACACACACACACACACACACACACACACCCACACACACACACACACACACACACACACAAAACACTATTGTTGAGTAATAGTTAACAAGCACCGATTGCCAGAAACTTCAAATAGAACATTAAACATATAACAGTTCACCTGGATAACATTCAAGTTGGCTCTTGTTTCATTCCAGCTTTATGCTCTATAGGAAGCCTTTCATTGAACAGGGTAATTTTCTTCACCATTTGCATACCATTGTTTTAGTTTGTCCAGCTCGTGATTGGATTTGTTTTTGTATTCTGTTGTTCTTACTTTGCTATATTAATAATTATATAATTTTTACAGTTGTTGACGGTTGTGTTATACGTACACGTATTAGTTTACGAATTGGAATTAATAATGGTGAATTAAAGGATATGGAGTAAATGCACATGAAACAAAGTCTCTACAAATACATGGTAAAAAACAAGCAAAGGAACAACGCTTTTATTGTTGTTCTTCATCTTGAAGTCACCATGAGGCCTTCAACAATGAGCTTTGCTCATACCTCATAGTAAGTTCAAGACGGCCCCTTGCACCGGTTTAAGCGGAATTCTTTGCTAATTGTCGAGCAACGCTACATCCATGTCTTTCTTGGTCATGGGTGCGGGATTGTCAACAAACATCAATTAAACTGGCAAAGTGCTCTTACAATCACTGTCATCCTTTGCCCGACAAAAGCACTAGTGTCTTAAGCTAGTGGACAACTACAACATATAGACAAACACAGGGCACTCATCAAGTCGAATGTAAGAAAACTTGGCGTTATAAAATAGTGAGATGTGGGCACTTAAAACAGGTGGTCTGGATTACATTTCGAAAATTACAAAAATAATAAACTCTTTTAGCCACCGATCAGCTACTAAACAGTTCTTTCAAACTCATTAATAACTCACTTATTGTGTGACGGGTGCTGTAGGCAGGACAAGCTTACCCTTCCATAGCACCTGATCTCGCTCTTTTTTGAGAGTTCACATTGTTAGTACTTTAGTTTTTAGTGTTTTGTTTGTGGTGTTTTTGTGTTTTGTTGGTGTGTGGCGTCTTTTATCTTCCGTGTTCTGGTGTTCTTGCCTTTGCCTTGTCCCTGTACATTGATTAATGCAGTTTTGTGCTTTGTTCATTTGGTATTCTATTGCTGTTGTTTACTATTGTTAGAAGTTTCCATAAATAAACATTGTCTACTAGTCTCTGGTATAGCTCACAGAATAAAAGATAATTGTCAAACATTAAAGATTAATTATCACCATTTATGATTAATAATTAATAAGAACGTATTTAGTTATATTTTGATAATGATATAGTTTTATATAAAATCTATATATAGAACACTGAATGCTATATCATTCTGAATGGCGACTAACATTTTTCCTTCAAGGTGAATATTTCCTTTTGTAAAATGACACAATTAAAACTAACCCTTGTATATCTAAATAGTCCAACAAATAAAGGAAAAATATGCTCCAACCTTGTGAGGTGTCTAATCGAATGATGAAAAGGCGTAACTATTGCTTTAAAGGTTGATTAGATATGAAATAGGGGAAAATATACAATGATATTGTCTGTAACCCTATCATACCTTAGATAAGAAAAGGTGTGAAAATTAACGTTTTTGGTGGAGGATAGAGTAACGGGAGGTCCAACATTCGATATCCCTTGTCCTTTATTCCAAAGAATGACAAAAGTGATTCCGCATTGTGACAAAGACGACTTTCAATTAGCATTTGAACTTTGGTGAAGCCAAAGGTAACGTATACAGTTTCTTTTTATTACATTTTAAAGTTTTATATTTCACTTTGGCTTTTTAAACTTGAATATTGTGAACACCATGTGTGACTTTGTAACTATGCATCCTTAAAGTACATTCTCAAAATTACACTTGGCTTGGTTAAAGCAATAATGCAACAAAGGGACGAACATGATCAAAAAACGACTATGAAATTTATGGAATCATCTTATCTGCACAACGTTTGATGGAATCATCCTAATCTATGCGACGTTAAATGGAATCATCTTGATCTTCATAACGTTTGATCATTGAAGTCCGAATCTTTGTTGGATGCGGGTGGGCTTGTTATTGGCATTCTCCAAATAGAAAAATTCTTGTTTTCGTCGAGAATCTTCTGCTAGGTATATAATTTTGATGAAAGCTTCGTATTGAAGTCAACTTAAAAAACTTATGATGATGACAACACAGACATAATACATTTGTATCCTTACTGAATGAGATGCAATTGTCTCTATTGCTGTCTGCGTGACGTCACAATACACAATCTGACGTTTTCAAATAGATGCAATTTCAAGAACCTAATCGAAGCAAAAAATACACATTTACGTCTCCGAATGGCTTGGTTTGGGTCAAAACTGTTCTTCACCTTTATTTCCTTCATAAACAACGACGGAAAACTAAAAACATGGTTATTTTCATCCCTTAACTCTTATTCCAATACCATTTGCGCATGTGCGAAGTATAAGGTTATTGAGTATTATACTGGTTGACTATTATTAAGAGCCATGTTAGAAAATGTTTAACAAGTATTTTGAAGCTACTTTTGGCCAATTGTGTTTCATCTCATATGTCTTGAATTGTTGACTAGTTTTACAACAAATATGTTTATGCCCCCGCGACGAAAAGTTGGGGGCATATTGTTTTACCCTTGTCCGTCCGTCCGTTCGTTCGTTCGTCCGTCCGTACGAATGAAAACACAACTTTTCATGTTTTTTTTGAAAGTTTGTAAACAAATTCAAACTACTTCAAAGGAATCTAACTTACAATAAGTAGATGTGCACACACATATCTTTTGGAATATTCAAAATGGCCGCGGTTGCCATGGAAACTGAAAAAAAGGCGGGATATTTCAAAGTGCCTCAGATTTGATGAAGCTTTACAAGAAGGATGTCTAGCACCCATAGAAATCATTTTGGGTCTCAGAATTTCCAAAATGGCTGCCGTTGCAATGGAAACTTGAAAAAGGCGGGAAAATTAAAAATGCCTCAAAATTGATGAAACTTTACAGGAAGATTGCCTAGCACCTATAGAATTGATTTTCGGGCTCAGAACTTCCCTTTTATATATTTTGGAAAAAGGAGAGGCATATCATTGTGTTCATTCTTGCACTGTTTCAACACCTGTATTGTGTCAACACATTTAAATTTGCACTTACCATATTGATTCAGGGTTCAATGAGCGGGGGACATAATTGGTTGCCATTCGGCAACAGCTCTAGTTTTTTTTTTGGTTTTGGGAAAATTTAAGGATCCCTTTTGCAAAATTATTCTTAAAATACAAAAGAAGATACATGAGACACAATGGACATAATGATAAATTTACTCTGTTGTTAAATTTTTAAGGTATTTATTTCTCGTACTATTATACTTTAGATATTTACATTTTCGTAACATCTATACGTGTTTCGCATTTTCATTCCCTTGCAATAAAGAATCTACACAAGACCAAACTGTACTAGGTACCCATGTGAGGAATTGGTGCAGACCGGGATATGCATTTCAATGCTGAAAAAAAAAATAACCAAGAATTAAACGAAATATAATACAATAGTAAATATATAATATTACTTTAGCATGAAACTTTTTAAATAAACAAACATGAAAATTGTAACAACGACGCAAAAAATCAAGCAAAAGGGAAACTCTCCGGTAAAGAGCACTTATCAGTATTAGTTGTACTTTAAAATAATAGTACAATGAATTCCTGCAGAACCGATTATTTATAATATAACTGTTACCGAGAAACATTCATCGAGTGACCGAAAAATACATTAACTCGCAAATGCATGAAGTGCAAGGATAAGTTACGAGATGAATATTCTCCATAATTTGATTTCCCATTATTATATAGATTTTTACAAATCTACAAAAATTTAAGATGCAAATATAGTACGGATTATTTTTTCATATCAATACGCCAAAACGTGTATATAAAATCGACACTAGCGACGAAATAGTGAAGTCACTTCCTGCAGTGAATAGAAATCCTTTTATTTTAACCTTAAACAATAAAATATTCATTTAACTTGGTTAATCACTGCTATGTAAAAACAAATATTATAAAATCTAAAAACAATGAAGGGTAGAAAAACGGTGATTCAAGATGATGGTATCGCCCTGAATCTTGGCACGTGTCAATAACAAATCAAAGCTCTGATTAAGCCGAAAGCCCTGAAAATCTACACGCGACAAAACTTCGTAGTCATCCAAAGAACTGCTGCATACGTCTGCATGTTTTAAGTTATTCCGTAATACCTGAAAATCGGATTGTGTGATTTCGTATGCATGTCGATTTCATTGCTATAAACATGTCACAGGTGAACAAATATTACTTTTATCTTTGACAAATTACTGCGTGGCAGGCGCGTTGATCCGAGACGCAATATAAAAAAAACTAGTAATTTGATAAACATGCATATTATTTCAATTTGATATAATGAAGAAATATAACTTAAATACACAATGTATACGATTCTGAAAGAATCTTGCGCACTATATTTTATCGGAAAGACGAAATATCATAAATATCGTATATAAAGATCATCTTTTAGAGCTGTTAATAGGATTGAAGCCTCACGTGATTTTTTTCTTGTCATTTTAACAACTCTCCAGCCATTTCATGGCTTTTGAGTTAAAAATAAAATAGTTGGTTCACTATTGGAAAAATGAAAATATTCACATCTGCTTATTTAAGAAATAGATTATTGCAAGCGGGCTCTATGCGAATTAGAATATGGGCAGACCTTATATTTGTCAATATTTTATACCGAGCGATAGCGATAGCGAGGTATAAAATGAAGACAAATATAAGGTCTGACCATGTTCTAATTCGCATAGAGCCCAATTGCAATAATCTATTTCGATTCTAATATATTTAACAAGCGTTTTGAACATTCGAAGCGGCTCTTAGAGGGCAATATTGGGTTTGACACTAGAATCAAAATATGTCGGGAAAACTGCATACAAACACACATAAATGGACATAGAGAAATCTAAATTCGTTATTTTATTAAAACAAGTTGCTCATATGCTTATGAATTAATACAAATAATCTGTTGTAAAAATATAAAATACGGATATTTAAAATCGAAGCGGGTATGAATGTGAACTGTATATCTGATTTATATGGCTGCTTAGTTATGCTATATTTGAAGCCAACAAAGAAAAGAAAAGGAATAAAAGTCAAATTAATAATTTTATTAACGTTGAAAATTAAAATTTTTATATGTAAATTGTAGAGCATGATATGCAACATAGATAAGATTTCATAACAACAACACATTCGTTGCTAGGTTACGGNTTGATAAACATGCATATTATTTCAATTTGATATAATGAAGAAATATAACTTAAATACACAATGTATACGATTCTGAAAGAATCTTGCGCACTATATTTTATCGGAAAGACGAAATATCATAAATATCGTATATAAAGATCATCTTTTAGAGCTGTTAATAGGATTGAAGCCTCACGTGATTTTTTTCTTATCATTTTAACAACTCTCCAGCCATTTCATGGCTTTCGAGTTAAAAATAAAATAGTTGGTTCACTATTGGAAAAATGAAAATATTCACATCTGCTTATTTTGCCTTTGTCATGCTATCTACGTTTGTGATACATCTGAATTGCCGTGATTTTCGATTTTTTTTGTTTGGTTTTTATCTGAATTGTCGTATTTTTGGATTTTTTTATTCTTGACCATATATTTGGATTTTTAATTGTAGATTTCTGTTCACTCTTTTCTGTTTTTGTATTCGTTTTCCGATGCTTGTCATGCAACATTTTCGATTTTCTCGAGTTAAAGAATTGTTTGACATTATATATGTACTTTCTTTTCATATATTCGATCTAGACGTATGTAGACAAATTCTTCTTTACATTTTCTAAAAGATGTAAAAGTCTGAAATGCCAGTCAATAGAGTATAAAGAAGGTTCGCATGGGTTAATGATATTTTACTTAATTTGATCTCCCTGTGTCTTTAAAATGCTAACACAGGATTTGAACTCTAAGTACCATATGACATCCATACTCCCTTAAATCGGTGATTCCTCAACAAAAGAATATCACCTAAGAAACGAAAATTGATATTATTCACATTCTTTGTTATGAACCATATATTGTATGTAAACGATTTTATATGAATCGAAGAATAAATCGATCGGAAAGGAGCACAGACTCCATAATCATTCCTTATCCAAGTTCTGTATATGTTCTTTTTAAAAATGACATAGACATCATCCTCATTTCATTTTTGTAATTAGTGTGACGTTTTAAAAAGCACTCATTTTAAAAATGTGATTAACTTTTATACTTTTCTTGGTACAGAAAGATTAGATCTAGAAACATCTCTGTTGCGGCAGTTACGTTCATCTGGAGCCAGATAGAACGGTACCTATATATTTGTTGAACATGCTTTTTCTTATTTTATATCTAGAGGCAATGATGTGTGAAAGATGTTAAAAAAGGAGCTAAGGGAAAGGCTTTTTTGACAATTTGATTTTCTAAATATGATCAATTATAGTTAAGTGAATAAAGCATTTACTATTGCGAGGACTGTTACAATCCTTCGAAAGAAAAGATTGCAACAGTAATATTTAGTCCTCCCATTCCATGTCAAGAAAATATAAATGCTACTTACAGTTTTCAAATGTCTTGATGACATCATGCTGATCTAATAGAAAAAAGTCAGTTCCACCTTTTGAGAGCTGAGAAATAGGCAAGTGAAACTATTTCTGTACCACTTGAAAAAAGTTTGTCCTGTCTGAGAGTTATATTTGATATCGGTTCAATGTCGAACCTTCTTTGACTGTAAACCACTTGAAGTTTAAATATCGGTTCAATATAGAACCTTTTTTGACTGTGTATCGGTTCAATATCGAACCTTTTTTGACTATGTATCAGTTCAATATGAACCTTTTTTGACTGTGAACCAAGTTTAAAAGTATTATATTAAAACAGCAATCTGCAGTTGCGATATTGCGCCATTTTTGGTCTCTAAGGAACGATAACCCTGACCAAAGACATATAAACAATTTTTTATATATCTGCCCTGACACACTTTACCATTTCATAATAAAACTTTTGATTCAGTCTAAATATATCTCATTTAAATTTGATTGACATTTGAAATGAGTGAGGTAAACGTGATAATATCGGTGCAAATTCTTTATCTTTCTTTTTAAAAAAAAAACACCAAACAAACAAAAGTTGTTTTCAATGCCAACAATATACCGCGTCGCACTTTTAAAATCAAAGGACAAATTGGGTGGTAGCGTTTTAATCTCGTATTTCATATTAGGTACAATATACCCGTTTAAAATACAATGTCGTGACTATGATACTTGTCAAATTTCAAATAAATTTATAGTAAAATACTCTATGATTTTAAAAGAGAAAACCACAAAAATTTTGATTTTTTTCCTTTCCGGAAATTCAATGTTCGGGCGTTGACTATGAAAATAATGCTAAACGGGAAATAAGACATGTCAAACCAAGAGGAAGTACGAAAATGTTAACAAAGACTTAAAGATAAAATCTTACATATAATTTTTATGCATTTAGTACAGAAAATATATTACAACAGTTTGTACATGCAAGGTTTATATGTGAAAGTCCTCACTTGCATGAGAAAACATGCATCAGTCTAAATTGAAAACATTAAGTTCCTGACCTTTCCTTTACTTAGTATTCCTGAAATCATTTATCACCAATACCATAATATATCTAGCCATGACACCTAATATGCAGATGTTCTTCAAAATAAATCGTAAACTAAATTGCTCGTCCATAAAAAAGGATGACAACTAGAGGCTCACATGAGCCTGTATCGCTCACCTGGTGACTGGTTTATTCATTGTCACGAAAAGATCACCCATTCATATTATAAATCAGTTCACCAGATGTTACATTTTCAATCTTGGATCAGGTACAAACATAAAAATTACAAACTTTTAGAGGGATCACCCAAAGACAATTGTAACCAAGTTAGGTTCCAATTCGATCAGTAGGTTCAGAGGAGAAGACATTTGAATGCATTTCCCATAGGGTCCCTATGTTAAGCTATGTTCCACGCTGGCGGCCATCTTGGATGAGGTACAAATGTAAAAATCACAAACTTTAAAGGGGACCACACAAGGACTATTGTGACCAAGTTTGGGTCAATTTGTCTAAGAAGTTTCAAAAGAGAAGATCTTTAGATGCATTTCCCATAGAGTCCCTATGTTAAACTATGTTACCTGCTGGCGGCCATCTTGAATGAGGTATAAACATAAAAATCACAAACTCTCAAGGGGACCACCTAAAGACTACTGTAACCAAGTTTGGTTCTAATTGGCTCAGTAGGTTCAGAGGAGCAGACATTTGAAAGCATTTCCCATAGGGTCCCTATGTTAAACTGTGTTCCATGCTGGCGGCCATCTTGGATGAGGTACGAACGTCAAAATCACAAACTTTGAAGGGGACAATCCAAGGAGTATTGTGACCAAGTTTGGTTGAATTTGGCTTGGTAGTTTTAGAGGAGAAAATCTTTGGATGCATTTCCCATAAGGTCCCTATGTTAAACTATGTTCTCTGCTGGCAGTCACTTGGTAATTACAAACTTTAAAGGGGACCAGCCAAGGACAATTGTATCCAAGTTTGGTTCCTATTGGATTATAGTGGTTTCAGAAGAAATGACCTTTGAATGTATTTCCCATAGGGTCCCTATGTTAAACTATGTTCCCCGCTGGCAGCCGTCTTGGATGAGGTACAACCACAAAAATCACAAAATTTAAAGGGGACCACCTGAGGACTATTGTGACAAAATATGGTCAACATTTGCTCAGTGGTTTCAGAGGAGAAGATCTTTGAATGCATTTCCCATATGGTCCTATGTTAAACTATGTTCCCTAGTGGCGGCCATCTTGGATGAGATGCTAACCCTGCTGGACATATGTAGAAATATATTAGACTAAAAGTAACAAAAAAAAACCGAAAATTTTACGGAAAAGGGGTAATAACTCCAAGACGGGTTAACGGATATTCTTCAAAATTGCAGGGCGGGTAGATCTCATCATGCT
>MJUU01026632.1:114261-124309 GCA_002080025.1 Modiolus philippinarum
CAAATTATTTATTTTTTGCACGCGTATCAACAAAATATTTTTTTTCAAAATCAACATTATTTTTTTGAGCAGAAAGCCTCATTCAGAAAATTTTTTTTCATCCTTTTGGCAGCCAAAATATTTTTTCACATAAAATCAGATCCAAAATATTTTTTTAGAAATAAAACCATAGCCCCCCCCCCTTCAAGTTAAATGGTCGGTCCCTTAATTGAAACAAATGTTTTTAAATAAATTGCACTTGAATGACGACTTTCTGAGGCAGGGTCTACGCTTTTCAGAAAGTAGCCATTCAAAAGATTACCTACCATACACCGCATCGTCTTTTTTATTTTGTTTGTTACCCTAAAAGGAAGTATTTTGCCTAAGAAGAATTTGTGTTCTCACTTTTGAGACAGAACAGTTCCTATTTTTAGCGGTGTGAGATTTCCTTGTCTTGTACCCCCCGGTACAAGACAGAAATTACCAAGCAACGTCTTCTGACGTCATTGACGTCGCTTAGGAACGACGGATGTCAAGACCGACATGGTGGTGAATAAATCGTAGTTTGTGATTACAAAAGTGAGAAAATAAATCAAACACCGTTGAAAATGCAAGATTTAGAAATCTCAGACACCCTCGGGTAAGATTTCAATGGTTCTCTGACTCGGCAAGCCTCGTCAGAGAAATATTGAAATCTTACCCTTGGGTGTCTGAGATTTCTTGATCTTGCCTTTTCACCAGTGTTAGATTCATATAATCCTTTCAATGTTTTTCCTATGCCCCCAGATCACAGTTCGGGTGTCATGTCTGCTTCTATATATGTGCGTCCGAAACTTTAATCTTTGCTGTAACTTTTGTACTCTGTAAAGTAAGAAAACCGAACCGTCAACCCAAAACGAACAATCCAAGGACTATGGCAACATCGGAAACAAAAAAGAAACGGAGACACAACATGAGTACGGCACAGAAAAGAAAAATGAAGACACACAAACACACAAAGACGAACAACACGGACCCAATAAAAAACCATGGGTGAGATCAAGAGCACCGGTAGAGTAAGCATCTCCTGCTTCGTATAAGACACCTGCCATGTTGAACATGTCAAATCAGGTAGTAAAGTCAGATAGACTTTTCATACTTGGCGAGTGTATAGGTCTAGTCAAAAGGAACATAAATATGCAATAACAATGAGTCATTTCAAAGGTCAAGGTCATTGAGGTCAGAACTTGTCCTTGCTGTGGTATATGTAGTGTTTCACAAACACATCTTGTTCGTTTAGTCTTAAGTGTAATTTAATGATGACCCAGGATCATGACCTTGAGGTCAGTTTCAAATTTCGTCTGCAATAATACCGGTAATAAAGTTCTTTTCGTTTCGTTCATCTCACGTGATCTTACTACTATATGATAGCTAGCTAGCTACAGGTATTTTTCTTTTCAAACTCATATCGGTATAATTAATCAAAGATGGTCGTGTGTAAGGGACATGAATTTATTGAATTTAATGACCCATGTACTCTAAAGAGAAACTAGAAAACAAAACTACCAAGGCAAACATATCTTCCAATTAGAACTCATTCAAGCAGTTCACTTCTTTGCATTGCTATAGTCGACTTTAGAATTTCTCCAGATGTATACACCAAATAACCCAAAGTTTATTTGATTTTTTATTTTAAATACTGCAGTTATTATTATATTGACCTGACGAAGCAGTAGATAGTTTTAATCACCGAACAGAAAGGTTAAATAAACTCAATTCACAGTTTACTTCGTTCCAATTTTTCTTGTCTTGTGGAGTCAAAATTCTCTTTGATATGATAACAACCCGCCACAACAAAAGATTTACTGATAAGGAGTGCAAAAGTCTTGGGCCTTTAAGATTGACAAAAAAATCAACCGGCGTATTGTCAATTTCACCTTACATACGTGTCATGTTTGTTAACACTTAAATTCTCAGCGGGGATTTGATTTGAGAATTCTATTTACCAATTCAGTCTCTTCGAAAATTTAAATAATTTTAGATATTTCGACATCGATAAGTAAGGTCAAATAAATATTGATTTTTGGAATCTAAAAAACATACTGTGACGTAAATGTGCAAAGGTCCATATCAGAGAAGGCATGTTAAACCAATAAATTCCCGTCAATGGTTTCTTCTTTGATTTCCGATTGAGTATATTGGTTATAGATTACATAATATACGTACTGTGGTGAATTCCAATCAATCAGGCAATATTTTATGCTCAAGCGACGAAAAGTCGGGGACATATTGTTTCACAGAAGTACAGTTGGATACTAAAGTTTGGGAGGGCGAAAACTGCAGTTTTCCTTATCATTTTGAGTGCAAAATTATTAGTACATAGAAATTTTGATAGTGATTAACAAATTATAGTGTCTGTCGTATTTCCTCATCCAGGCACCAAGCCCGTCTAAACGAAAAAAAAAAAAAAACACTAGTTCTTCATTGCAGTGACACTAAGGATGGTCAGATGGTTGCTCATCACTGTAGTATTCAATCATTCGAAAAATCAAGCTGTTTACATTTTGCCACAAATTGGTTGTTCAGCTGACAAAGGGCGACAAAGTTTAATCAATTATTTGAGTTAAAAGCAATATCTTTTGTGACATAGTCTCAGAGTCACCGCATTGTCTGCCAAATGATGTGAACATTCTTGATGTAGACGTTAGATATCTATATAAGTACATGTTACTATGATGCATGCTTACTTGTTTCTTCGCTTTTTTCGTCATTATCTGTGACCACTGCATTCGCTGACACGAATGTGTAAAACTTGCGACGTTTAATATTTTGTCACAGTCAGTCTGAGTCAGATCGGTTAACGCGCAGTTAATGATCTAAACCATATTAACGGGGCCAGGTAATCAAGAAACCCATGACGGGCATCGTTAATATGGTTTCGATATCACCTGATTTTAAGCTCATGCGCAATTGTTATACGAACAGGAAACAATTCAAAACAATTTTTTGGAGCAAGGTTATAGTTCATGGTTCTTTCTTCAGATTTATTAAGTTATACATATTAATGGACATTTCAATTAAATGCAACGCATTTATGAAAAGAATGGCTGTCTTTTATCTCAAGAACACTGCCGACATGCATATAGCGGAAGCATTATTATCAGATAGTAATTGGTATTTTTTTTAATTACACACTGACGTCAGAAACGGTAATTAAAATCAAGTGTCAAACTTTTTATACTTACCAAAATTAACTTTTTTGTTTCAATACATATTTTGACGCCGTCGTTGATGTGTGTATTGATATGCTTTACTTTCTCACTTCCGTAAACGAGTTGACCTGTATACATTTAATCATAAGTTTAGATATCCTTAGATAAACTCAGTCGACATTAGACAAAAAAAAAACCTTTTTTTCATAATCATGATATCTTTCACGAGTGTAAGAGTTTTCGTCTTTTCTTTTGTTGGGCCAGAAAAAGACGTTGAATTTCTTATACAAGTGGAAAATATCCGGATCCTTTATAATTTGCATCGAATGCAAGTGTCAATTTCTTCCAACAGAAACGTCTAGAAGGAAATATTGTGCGAGGATCTTTTGAGCATTGTGACGTCAGATGTTTCGTGACATTGAAAATTGACATTATGCATGTAAATCGTTGTACATAACTTTAAATTAGGTCGTTTAAAACCCTCGGTAAAAACAGTTTTTTCAAAGGAAGAGTCTCAAATCTTTTCTAGAAGTGGTATTCTAACAATATAGTAATTATTTAAACACGGCTTAGTACTTTACGTATATTTCTAACTTCAAATAGGACTTTGTTTACCCTGTACTTTTGGGGACATGTTTGATAATGAACTGAAAATGGCTTTGTTCAACTTGAAATTTAAATCACTTTCAAATATTTGATTCGATTTATATCTCTGTATTTCTCGCCTTGTTAGTATTTATCAATACAAATAGTTATAAAAACATAAACAGAACAGAATTTAAAATAATCATGTACATTGTACTAGATCGACCGTATCGAACACGCCTTTTATCAGATATAAGTAAAATAGAGCTTGAACCAGTATTGTAGTTTCCCTTCTCAATGATTTTCACAATAGAGATTCAAAGCTGTGAAAATGATTAGATATAAATATAAAACTATTCTATAAGGTTCTCAAGTTTCTTTATGTCTGAATGTCGGTCCATCGTTTCTCTTTTTCCATTTTAAGACAGAACAGTACGGCAAAACACTTAAAATCTTAAGCTAGCTTAATTTAATTGTCATGATTTGAAATATATTGCATTCATGTTTAAAAGTTTTGGTTCATATTTATGTCTTCAGTGAAAAAAAAAAACACCTTCAAGCATTAGTCTGATTGGTTAGAGCATGGAACTATACATCAGATATAGTTCCATGTGAGTGATCATCCTTGCAACGTTTTAAGTAAACTTTGTAAAGAAGTAGCTTCTTGTTTCTTTAGGCACGGGCCATTTGATATTCAGGGGGGGCCTGGGATTTTCACCAGAGCCAGATTATTTTTTTCCCCATATACACAATGCTAGAAAAATTGGTTGAGACGGGCTTTTTTTTTCTAATGGACAGGATCAGGGCCAGATTATTTTTTTCAACCCAGATGCTGGCCAGAGAATTTATTTTTTTTTTGGCAAAAGTCAGGGCCAGAAAATAAAAAAAAAATACCCCCCCCCCCACCTGAAAATCAAATGGTCCATGCCTTAGAAGAAGAATAATTTATTTCACTGTTGCTTTCTTTCTTCTACCAACTACAATTTATACCTGTTGATGAGAGGTACTTCGCAAAGGGGAAGTGGAGTCATCTTTGTAACAAAGGAAAATGTTAGATAATGAAACCAACTAGCTGACTGACTTGGAGGTGTTTAACGTCCTTTACCTACTTAGATAGACATTTATTTCATCATCATAATGATCATTTTGTTTCCATACAACACCTACCCGGAAAAGACATATCAGGGGATTTAAGAGTAACCGGGAAATGATAAAATATAATACCCGGGTATGTTTTTGTGCCTTGACTAGTTATCTATTCAGGATATCCCCAAACGCCCTGTTGAGATATTTGTACAAAGAATCGGGCACTAATACCCAAGATGTATGCTATATCGGGACCTTCCTGAAACGTTTCAAATCAAACTGTTACCAATACTGTATGTAAGTGAAAAAATTGTTTCATCCCTCGATAGACTCCTTCTATACAGGTAAAGGTAAAACATTGTGTGGCAGATGGACATATTGATATAATTATCTAAATTATTTTGTGATAATCAATTTTAGTTGACCACGGGTAGAATTAACTGGACTATTTACATTAATTTTTGATAAGATATAGTAACACGCGGAGGCATAAAAATCAATATTTGATATTCTCCTTTTTAACCTAGTATGAAATTTAATTTATCTAGACATTTATTTTAAAGCCCATTCGAGTTAAAGAAAAAAAATTATGATTTTTCTTTCAATGGTGACAATATTCCTGTTCGGATGTGCTAAAAGTTTAAAAAGAACAAAAATGCAATATTTCCTCTTGAAATAAACACGCGGTTACATTTGGAGGCTTTAACGAAGATATAATTTCTTATATTACATATTATAAAATTACTTTATAAATTTGTGGCAAACTGTAGGATAGTGTAATTTCGGGGGAATCGGTATTGTCTCTTTGGACTCGGTATACGATGCAAATTACTGGGCTCTTGTGAAACAAAGAGTTCAGTACAAGCCAAGGAGTTGAAATCGCTTGATAGCGAGAATACATGTAAAGTCTCAAAGAAGTTATTTGACTCGGTACCTTGCTTTCATTATCTCGACTTAATTTATTTGACTATTTACCTAAAAACAAGGATCATTAAGAGATTTGAACGTGTTAAATGACTTTAACCTATACGAGAGAACCCACTGAAAATAACATATAGTCATCTGCATTTGTTTTGGAACTTGGTTATAAAAAACATTGTTATTTTGAAATACGACTTATGTATGCAATGGGAATATAAAGAAGCTTTGAAGTTCAGACTTTGATGAGAATTTTATTATAATTATCCATAAAAACCATTTTCCTGCTGCTGACGTTATTGGAGCAATTATATCTGCAGCACATGGTAGAACTAAGACTTCATTTGTGTCTAATAATGTTTATACCAGTATCCATGAAAACAACATAGAGATATAAATTACTAGTACTTCTTTCTGTTTCTGCACCTGCAAAAAGTTGTATTATTCACCAAATTTAACTTTTAATGATATTTCCATATTTTCTTGACTATTATGCAATATAAAACACGTGAATATTACTATTTAAAACTTGTATTTTTTGTTTCGAATGCTATGTATAGAGGTACCTTACCATCGTCTTGTGTCTGTCATCATGGCGTCGACATCAAATAGGAAAAATGAAAGGATATGGAGTGAATGTACATGTGACAACAACGCACACGATAGAAAACTCCAGTTTATCAAGGACAGGGCTTTTATTCCTGTCTACATCTTGATGTCGCCTGAGGGTCTTCAACTAGAGGTGAACAATATTCACCCCCTCAAGTGATATCGATAGACTGATTGATTGTTGTTTAACACCAACTTCAGCAATATTTCAGCTATATCATGGCGTGAACTGTTGATGATATTATAAGGCCCCTAGCGTGCACTTAAGCGGTATTCTTGACAAAAAATATATCTATACGCCGAAAGACTTTTCAGTTTTCACTCGGTCAGTGTAGTCGTCCGTACTAATTAATGCTCATATGAAAGCTCTCTTTGACACCTTCATATACTTTGATTTTCAATATTCCTCACCATTTGGTTTTTATCAGTGTACACATTCTCTTCATTAAATCTTGATAATTTTCTGAGAAACTTCTAAAATGTACTGTATCCAGTATTACGTCGGAATTGTTAAAACAAGTTTGCGCCTTTCCTAAGTCAGGAAATTTAGTGTGTGTCTTGTCTGTTTTCTAGTTAGTTTACTTTATGTCGATAGGATTCTAGGATGATGTTTATTTCGCTGAACTTGATTACTCTTTATTTAGGGGCCGACTCCGACCTGCCGTTGGGTATGGGGTTTCCTCACTGTTCATTGAAGATCTTATGGTGGCTTTGAGTTTTTATTACTCCCCTATGGGTCGTTGTCTCTTTGACACATTCCCTGTTTCCCTTCTTTTTTCTATCTATTTGCTTTTGTTCTAAAACTATATAGTTGAATGTGAAAGTGCCTAAAATGTAAAAAAAAAAATATAACGAGAGACGAAATATATTTATTTACATAAAACAATTGCAATGCTGGACAAACACTGCGACAATTTTGCTTTTCCTGAGAAATGAAGCCATATCCTCAGCCTACATAATCGTCTGGATTAAATTGACATTACATTTGTTCTTGTATTTAAAAAAGCAAAATACTGAAATTCCAGGTAATTTGTGGCAGTTTGAAAATTTACAAAAAAAACAACACAAAACAACAAGTAAAGAGACCAAAAAGAAACACTAAGGATAAGGTTTTCACACGAGAGAGAAACTGGGGCACTTCTTAGTATGAGAAATATTTTATTTCAGATTTTATAAATTTTCAAATTAAGTATTTATTCGTTTTAATTTTTCCCATTTAAAAAAAATGATTTCTTATTTAAGCAGCAGTCGTACTTTTCACCTTGAATTTACAAAAGCAACAGCCAGTTTTACCGGAACATTTAAAAACCCAAATAATACATTCTCAACAACATACGTTGAGTGACTGATATTATTGGATTATATTATATAATCACAATGGAACAAAGGGACTTTGATTGTTTTAAAATACATTTTGATTGGCCAAAGCACCGTGTTGTGAGTCGTTTACAGAACACTTGTTGAAGTTTTGATCGGGTTTAATTGCAATTATTGCATTTGTTGCACTCGTTCAATAGCTGAGATTTCATATGTTTTTGAAATTCTCACATGTTTTCAATATGGCCACCATTGCCTTGATTGAAGTTTTTATAAACATTCCGGCATATTTGAAGTAAATTTTAATATCATTATTGTCGAAAAAAGAAACACAATATTTATAACTTTATTATTAAGTATAACTGCATGATTTAGGAACTATACATGCAAAGAGTATTTTAAATACAGATTAATCAAAGCGATGAAACATTTTAAACAGGAACTAATTACAACTTTGCACATTTAGCATTATATATATAAGTCTGTTAATACAATATTGTTACGTAATTCTGAAGCATTCTAGTAAAGAGAACTGGCAAATATACTAACATGAAAGAAATGATGTTCAAGTTTAATTAGAAAATTATATTGTTCTACAACATGCTCCAGAAGACAAAACGAACATGTTATTATTGGCGTTCATTAATGAAAACAAACGCTTAGTCAGCAAGCTTAGAATTATTTACGATCACATTCAAGAATAATGCACTTAGAACGTTATCTGCCCCATTTTGTTACTTCTTTCCTTCTCTTCTCATTTCTATCCCTCCGAAGGAGAACCTGACCTAACCTGAATTTTTTTACGATGTTTAATGATTAGTTCAACGCCTCGTTTAGAACCTTCCAGTTCCCTCTTTCCTTTCGGCAATTGACTTGCCACGTCTGTCAGGTTTTTGATATATTGGTTAGCTCCTAAAGACTTATTCTACACCAAGAATTCCACTATACCATTATCGGACGGGAAAATTTGTGTTAAATTCCCTCTCAAACACCGAAAGGGCATTGCTTTATGGACTAGAGGTACAATTTTTGAATGCAATTAATAAAAAATCAAACAAAAACACAGATAGAAAAAAATGACTAAAACAAAATATAAAGAAAAATAAAGTAATATGGATTGACGTTAACGAAACTGTGTTGGTTGCTTGAAGGACAGGAATTGCTGATACAATAAACGTTCTTCCAAAAGTCCAATTCCAGAACGTTCCGGGTATTAGAATGGCGGGTCAAAGAGGTCAAACGGGGTAAAAATGGCGTCCCTCTGTATGAGGGCAAAGGGAATAAATTCTTCTATCAACATATGAAAGGTGTTAATGATTGGAAAAAAGCCGAACATTNTATAAATCAACATTTTATCCCAGGCGGGTCATTTCCAACCAATTTATTTTAGGTCAAGAAAATAAATAGGAGAATTCCTACATTACGCTCAACTGACGTCAGGTACCAGTTTCCAGTAGATTTGGGGTAAGATGTCGACAATTACCCAAAAATTTGGAAGTGGAATATCGTCTATTAGAATACAACTAGTTATTGGGTCCACTACCACAAATCACTGGTCACAACTGGAGTGTTCATGTTGCAACTGAAACACAAAAAGATAGTTGATGAAAATCATTATCTTCAGAATCCAGATACTACATTGGATATCTTTTGACTTGTCTATCAGTGACTTGTTAATGCCCTTGCAGAGTTTAAACGATGAAAACTGCAAAAATGGCCATGCTTCACTTTTACGTCATGGCTGAGAGACAACTTAGACGTTAAAGGTATAAAAATTCATTCCTATTATTTAAAAAAATACAGAAATTTCAGTTGATTTTAGTTTTGTATAATTATTGCCATGTTAACAAATTGTGTCTCCTAAGCTTATATATCTCAAAACGAGGCTTGTGCAAAATTATCTGTATAAGCACTGGGTGTGTTCCACAACTTTATTCAAATTAGAATAAGTCACACATACTTAACAGTAATTCGAACTTGCATAAAATATCGGTATTTATACCCTTTTAAACCTTCGCAACAAAAAATGCAATTATATGCCCTTTAAGTAGACGATTTTCGAACTAGTATGTAACGTATCGGTTAATTCATTTCTTACCCCACACCAAAATATTCCCCTTAAAAGAATAACAAATAAATCATGATAAAATTTATTGTTTGGCAATGTAAACCCGAACAATACTTATCATTCAAAGATTTATTACTTGTAAAACACATTACATAATGTAAGTGGTATAAAACTATTTACGTACGAGTTTTGTTACGCTTAACGTATCTAGTTTATAACGTCAAATGGTTTTAATAACGTATAAGGTAGAATGGCGCAACTGTTTACAAAAATACAAGAGAATCAATTTACTGAA
>MJUU01026633.1:0-17294 GCA_002080025.1 Modiolus philippinarum
AAACGTTTTTTGAAAACCTACGGCTTTTCCCCATAGTTAACTACTACTGCCAAGAGATCGGGAACGAAATCTGTTAAATATGATGGTGAAATATTCTTCATCTTGTTAAGAAATATCTCTACGACTCTAATTTTTCCAAATTTCTATGTAAACAAATAAATGAAGCAAGACGTATCCTGTCAGTTTCGATTCTAGCATCCTATATTTGCATCTTTTAATTTTTTTCAATCAGAAAATTTACATTTGTGTTCCAGTCAATCTTTTTGGGCATATCTTCAATTTACTACTATCTAAGTCCATCGAACAATCATTATTACCAATAAAAATGAAAGGATTTGGAGAAAATGCTCATGAGGCAAAGTCTCGACAAACATATGGTAGATTTTAACTTATTGTTGAAGTCACCATGCTTTGCTCAAACCTCATAGTAAGTTCAAAACGGCCCATAGCACCGGTTTCAGTGGAATTCATTGATATATATCGAACAACGCTACATCCATATGTCTTTTGTCATGGATACGGGATCGTCACCAAGCATACAAATAACGGGCAAAGTGTTATTATAATCGCTGTCATCCGTTGCCCGACAATAAGACTAACAGAAGACAACAACAACATATAAACAACTCCAGCGCACTCATCTAGTACATCTAATGAAAACTTGGCATTCTAAAATATTGTAATGTTGGCACTATAAACAGGTAGTTCGAATAACATTTTGAAATTACAAAAAAAATAATAATAAATAAAATAAATCTTTTTTTTTTAAATTCCCAAAGCTTAAAAGTATGATAGTATATCCATATGAAGAATTCTCACAGGAACAAGTACACCATAACTGGAATATATAGGGAGCAAACATCTCTTTCATTGGGAATCTGTTTACGGACTACACACTGCAAGAGATACATACTCCAGTCTTAAATAAAACATGAACGGATATGGAGTAAATGCACATGAGACACAGTCTCTACAAGCACATGATAGACGATTTTAATAAAACAACGCTTTTATTGTTGTTCTTCATCTTGTCTGGTTTCAAAATAAGGAAAATCTTATCTCAACAAATGATTTTCATATACAAACTATGTAGTATTTTTTTGGCTTTAAATGTTATTCTTTTATTAAGCGGTAGAAAGATCTCCTTGATTGACTTTCCCTTCAAATTTTGTGCGAGGTGTCATTGTAACAGGTCAGAATTATTGTTATCATGGTGAATCATACTTTTATAAGAGTTGACAGAAATGTTGTACAGTTTGAAAACATGCCTGTGGAGGTACCCTGACAGTTTGGTAAACAAATTATGTAATGTAGTCAGACGGAAGAACGAATGAAGTAGTGTCTGTATAACATTTCCGTTATCAATTTTGTGGAACTAGTGTTTCAGAATTTGAGTTTGTTGTCTGGTATAGCGATTCTGAATATAATTCTTACTGAAGTGTTGAAAATGTATATTCCACAGAACATGTTGACGTTCTTTTTGAAGATGAACTAACATAGGAGCGTTCATAAAAGGATGAATGACATATTAAAGATAAGACCAAACTTTGGGAAGTTTTCTTTGTTCAAGGAAGTTTTTGACATGTAAATTCATAATGTCGCCTTTTCCGGTTTCATGGTAAACAAATTGATGTAGGATATATATATACATATTTATATATAGTGGTATTATTACTATACGCAGTAAGTAAGATCTTTTGAAAGTTGAATGGCGAATCTTTTACAGTAGAAATTAATTTTTTTAGACAATTAAAACAGTAAGACACGAACCAAAACAGTATAAAGGAATAAAAGTAACACCATACTGTTTATAAAAACAATGGCTACAGTGTTATGCATTTCGGAACACAAAAGGTGCGACAAAGCTCTAGTTAACGCTTTATTTCCAAAGAATAAATAATCTATGGGCTCCTATAACCAACAGTGCACCATCATCTTCAAACCCCCTATTAAGTCAGTTTACATCCCGTCTTCAAAATTAAGTATATTAATAGAGCAAAACCTGCATGCACGGGTGGAACAGATCCAATTTTTGTAGCCACCAACCGAAATTTTGTAAAATTTCTTTTTTCGTTCAAGTTTTTCTTTCAGTTGCTTCAAATAGTCGACTAAATGCTTTGCGGTTATAAATACGAGGTATCGAATGATTGCTTATTGCATGAGTTTTACGTGGAAAATAAATTTTTACAGTTTTTTTGCCATTAAATGTACCCATACCCCTATGAAATATGGGCAAAACATGTGATATATTCCTTGAAATTGTCCGGCACCTGAATCGGTTTTCAGGGGCTCAGGCTACAAAGCTCTTGTAGCAGTCCCAATCCTTCAGTTGTGGGTAGGGGAATGCTTTGTCTATGCGGGGTAGTCAGGTCATATAACGGAAAGCCTGACCGCGGACCATTGTAGCCAACCTGTGTGGAGAAACGCCACGCCTCATGTAGTTTGAAGACTCCTTTTATATTTTATTAGGAGAGCAGACGCACTGGGTGTCGCGTATAAGGCTAAATTCCCTGCCCCTACCCGTTTCTTTCCTTTTCCAGTAGTATTCAAAACTCGTTGCCCCGGTTGTCTCTTCCACCTTTACTCCTTCTTCCTGTACTTACATTTTTTAATTGATTAACTTGTTCTCGTCCTGGTATGCCTGAAATATTGATCACTGGATGTATAACTAGTGTTTGAGAGTGTATAGAACCCAAAGTGCATATCAATTTCTAATTCTGTGTAATTTATATTTATATAAGTGTCACATATTTTAATGACCAAAGTACTATTTTCAAACAGACCAAAATATAAATCTTGGAATATTTAATTCGTTTTTGATCAAGTTTTGTCTTTCTTTTGCCTAATATTATTAGTGATTAAAGTAATATCATATAAAATAGGTATCAAATAAAGCTTAGTATAATTGCTTTACAATTGATACAAATAATGAAGGTTTTTAGGTAATATAAACTTCACACATCAATTAATAACTTTGATAATTTGTTCTCTGTCAGCTTTCGTAAACCTTTCGATTCCTGGATTTCCAATGTTTTTGTTTATCTGCACTGATGAGACATAAATAGTCGAAACGGGCAAGTTTTAGTCGACTGTCGAATATAAATGGAAAAACAAACCAATTCTCTTGCATATATTAATCAATATTCCGATTTACAGATGTAAGCCTGCTTTTGATGGGACGACGTTCCTTGAATACATTCGGAAAACTGCCAGGTAATATAAGTTGTTCAATTGACAACGTCAGTACATGAAAACAACATGGGGAAATTAGTAACATTTTTCGCAGATTTCATTTCACCAGGGCTGTTCATGGGAATGTAAAGGTAATTCAGGTTACAGACGGGTATATAGCGTGACATACCCTGATGTTTATTATTTTTATATTATAACTAAACATTCAGAGTATGTCACGCTATATACCCCGTCTGAAACCTGAATAAAACATAATATGCCATGGACAATGTTTTTACGCAGGTTTTGTTTTTACTAAAACCCGAAACTGATGAAAAATGAGAATTTTTGCATTTTAGAATATCCAAAAATTCATTTTTAAATCATTAAATCTGTTAAACTTGGAGCATATATGACATTATGTGATCTAATTACATTAGTTATAATAGAACACTGAATAAGTGTAGAGGAAAGGTTCAGTATATTGAAAATATCAGAAATATCACCCTGCCAAAAATAGATAATGCGACAGTTTTGCTTGTTTTTGTATTCAAATGAACAAAATATATATATACTTTTGTTTCATATGTAGAATATTATAAGTTGTGTAAATAATATGCAGTTTTAGCGTCTCAATTAAGAAGGAATAAATTTTATAATTTGGACCACTATTAATAAAGATATGCATTTTTAGCTTTACTACTATAGTTCACAATTTGTTATATACTACGAAACAGACGAAACGATACACAGTTAATTTTGAGAATAATTTTGTATTTCGCAATTAAAAGTTTTTATTTTAATGTATTAATGTATTCAACGCCAAAATGCGTTATTCTATTTTTAAATCAATTCCGAAACGGATACGATGAAAATCCCGAATGGCAGTTTTTCGCCCGACGATCGAGTTCGCCGTTAACTGATGGACGATTTAAATTGTTTTATGTCAATAATTGGGACACTTGATCGGGTTAACTATTTGTCATCTTATAAAATGGAGACAATGCCTCATTTCCATGCACCGTTTAATCCCAAATCTACGTGAACAATGACTTATCGAGTTGAGAACGTTGATCATGATTTTTGACCTCAGAGTCATTTATATTAGAAAAGAAGAACAAATCAAAGAGAAATGATTAATCATAAGCAAACTTGCTCATCAAAATAATAAATTACGTTGCAGCAGATCTTGAGACGTCGCAACGTCAAGATCGTATAGCACGTGTTTACACTTATGCCCAAAATGTCTTTTACAATTCATGATCCATCTCCGGCCACCGTCAAGGTTATTAACCAGTTTGCAGACGTAAATAATGAGTATGTCCACATCTTTCTTTAACCAAACCATCATATTTTCGAACCGGCTGACTTGAAACTCATTTGCTATGACGACCATCAATTTTAACATGTTTAATTTTCAACTCCCGTTCTCATAAGTGTAAATGGTGAATAAAAGGATATGGAGTAAATGCACATGAGACAAAGTCTCTACAAATACATGGTAAAAAACAAGCAAAGGAACAACGCTTTTATTGTTGTTCTTCATCTTGAAGTCACAATGACGCCTTCAGCAATGAGCTTTGCTAATACCTCATAGTAAGTTCAAGACGGCCCCTAGCACCGGTTTAAGCGGAATTCTTTGCTAATTGTCGAGCAACGCTACATCCATGTCTTTCTTGGTCATGGGTGCAGGATTGTCAACAAACATCAATTAAACTGGCAAAGTGCTCTTACAATCACTGTCATCCTTTGCCCGACAAAGCACTAGTGTCTTAAGCTAGTGGACAATTACAACATATAGACAAACACAGGGCACTCATCAAGTCGAATGCAAGAAAACTTGGCGTTATAAAATAGTGAGATGTGGGCACTTAAAACAGGTGGTCTGGATTACATTTCGAAAATTGCAAAAATAATTGCCAAAATTTGAAAGTATCAATAGTATGTCCATATGAGAAATTCTCTAACGCACAAGTACACCATAACTGAAAAATATAGAGAGCATACATCTCTCGCACGGGGAATCGTTTTACGGACTCCACACTGCAAGAGAGATAAATTAAACATGTTAATTTATTTCATGTACCAAAATTCACCAACATGATTTTTCAATCAAAATAAAGATACAAAATGGTAATTTTCGTTTTTTAGGTTTTTTTCAAATTTTTATAACACACTTTAAACTACTGATACTTATCATTAAAATTATTAACAAGTTTGTTAAATTTATTCAAATGGCTACTCTAATGAAATCTAAAATATGTATTGCATTACTCAAAAATTCGTTCCAAGTCTTAGGAAGAAATACTCCCTATGCCCACCTTTTTTACAGATTTTTGTTAGATATCACTGTAACTTTCTTACAAAAAAAAACAAGAAAATTACATTTATTCATTAATTTAGTTTTGAACAATATTTGCAACAAAGAAACTAATTGTTGTTTAATTCAAAAATGTTCAAAAATGTATAAAATTCTAGAATTCCGAAAACTCCGAATTTTTTACTAATTTTGTTATCAAATGGGGGTAATAGGAAAATTACCGAACAGAGTTATCGAAAGTCGCAATCTATGAGGCAAAACAAATCAGGTGAAAAAAAATTGTATGCACTTATATTACATAAGATCAATTGCAGTCAATTTGGAAACACAAATAATATAACAGTTTGTATGTAATTTTGAACAGGATAATCCATTATTATAAAGCTATTTTGCACTTTAAAAAATCACCTTTAATTTTTTTTAATAAACAATTCAGAGATAATTTCTTCATTAATTTTTATGATGAAATATATACACATGTACTGATGATTACAAAGGTATAATTATTTTACTTTATCGGAGATATACTTTTGCTTTCTTAATGTGAAATAATGAGAACTTAAAACACCTAATAAAAATCTTTCAATTTCCATTTTGCATGAATATTTTAGATATAATTGCCAACAAACAACGCGAATGGTCTAATCTGTGGTATATGTGGAAGTCTGTGTGTATTTTGGTGTTTAAACAATATATTATTTCACCTTCATAAAATGCCTTATCAATTTTAAACTGAATAATGGAAATAAATTTTGTCGAATATTTATGCGAAGGGGTATGTTTGCAATAAATGAAATTGTAGTAAGTCTAAAAAAATTTATGGTAAATTTTCCTTTAGCTAACGATCTTTCATCAATATTTTCAAAAATATATATCTATTTCATGAAAATTTACACCATAAATTCAAAATAGTAGAATTTCTGAAAAAAATGAAAAATTTAACTTTGCATACAATTTCGAGCAAAAAGACCGAATAAATATCTGTTTAAAAGTTTAAATCTACTTAAATTTCCTTCTGTATGTCAGCTGTAGTAAATACAAACTAGAAATTGCATTTAACATTAATTCTTTGTCATTCAGAGGTTGAATGATGATTTTTCCCTAAAAGTTTAGGGGAGGGGTAATATTCTTATCTCTTACTTTGACATTTTTTAACCAACAGTAATATCTAAAACTGATTTTTTTAGTACAATTTGTTATTAACGTATTATTTATTGTTATAAATAACATTGGCAATTAATAGGTATTATCGATCCTAGGGCCAGAAAGTAAAAATACTCAAAATCCCGAAAATATCCTTTTTCAAAACATTTATGTTGAAAATCAAACATATTGTTGGCTTTAATGGTCTTATTTGTCAATATTGTATTACAACTGACAAGTCATACTTAAAAGCTATATCAAATGACTTTTTTTCTGAAAGGAATTGAGAGCCAGAAAGATTTTGCGTGGTGTCCTATAAAATTAGCTCTATCCTGTCTCTGCATGCAGGTAATATTCATGTCCACATGTTTAATTTTGAAGAGGGAGGGGCATATAAGGTCTGAAAAAAAATTGTCTGGTTCGGAAGTAGGATTGGGGAGTGCACGGGAAAATGATTCCAGCACACGGACTATGTCTTTATATCGCAGACATCGCCTAAAATGTTTTACTGATATCCACAAGGATATAATTTCAATTAAAGTTATCTAGTTTTGAGCGAATTTCAGTATTTTTATTCATATTCGACCATCAAAAAATATTATTGGTTATCCTTATAATTTCTACAAAATTAGTTTTTACTGTATTTTGTTCATAATTAGACATCGATATGCCACTTTTCATGATATAACAAGTGCTACAATTTATCTAAATGTGATAAAATGATAAGTAAGATTTAATAAGACATCAAACTCTTTTATTTCAAAATTATAAACATGGTCATGTCAGGATTTTGGGGACGTGTTAAATATTTTTAGACAGCAGATTCTCACTGTCCCCTTTATTGGTTTTCTGTTAGTCAAAATATGTCACTAGCAGGCTAGTAATGGCTATTTTATTAATATTTTTACATGCAACACTGCAAAGAACAATAAGAATATAATAATACTGCTTAGGTAGGAGGGGGAATTTCTACTCAATAAAGCTTTAAATATTATTCCACTATATAATTATAACTTGACTAATAACGAATTTTCATTGGCCAAGACTGGCACACGTGACTGTGAACAAAACATCGTGTCTCCCGCTGAACGTCGTGTCCAAATATCATATTCCCCTCATTCGAAATTCTCTAGATGTTACAAGAGTTATCATAGTAAAGAGGTGTTCCGAGTTAACATGGTTAAGGAACAGCTCACTGTCGCCTAGCCGAGAGTTTTTACTGAATAATACAGTTTTAATTATTTTCATTTGTGTTGTTATGTCAATTTCAAAAATCAATAAAACAAATTTATTTCAGCAACGACAATGCCTTTTCTTTCTGTAGTGTACTTTTAGTTCTTGGGTTCTTATTACGCTATTATATTTTCACCGATCGATGTCATAGATGCAGCGGATTTCGAATATAGAAGGATGCTGACGGAGTTTCAAGTAAAAAGGATTCCAGACGAGTTTTTGCTAGTTTTTTTGTCAATTTTGCCTGAATTCTTCAAGATCATGAAAAAAAAAATTCAGATAAGATGGCGGGGAGGCAGAACCACTTCTCGATACAACCTTCAATGATTTGTACATATTAAACTTGGTGGTGGAATAAAATATTTATTTCCCATGCATGTGGCGATGCCTTCGGGAAATATGATTCCCTCGGGTAAACAAATCTTCATATCTCCCACATGCATGGGAAATAAATGTATAATATTCATTAAATTTATTTACATTTAAATGACATTAGTAGTCATCTTGAGTTATAGTTGTAGACTTTTGATGATATGTGTATGTGAACTTGGGAAATATAAAAAATCTTGAAATACGAAAAAACTCACAGAAATGTCAATTTTGCCTTAAAATTTTGTGGGTGGGTTGGAAATATTCGTATTCTGAATCGCACTGAACACTTTGTTTTTACATTTATAGAGTTTAAAGATGGTCAACTATCTTAATTGCAATCTGGTAGATGTACGCTTAAAACTTAAATTCAAGAACTCAACTTTGAAGTTTGTATAATTCTAAAATGTCGAAAATTTCCATTTTTCACAAATATAGAACCATATATAGCTATATATGTAATTCAAATTTTGGAAGGAAAGCAAAACATTGATACATGCATGTTTTGGTCATGTATATGTAAAGACAGTCAAACAGTGTGGATTTTGAGTCATCAGTAGAGGTATAATTTTTGGTATTTAGAGTCATATTGAACACTGATTTTTATACCGCCGCTTTTGCGAAAAGTCGGGTATATATTGTTAATTTTGTCCATCCGTCCGTTCGCTTCGCGTGACTTTTGTATCTGTCACTCCTCCTGACCCAATAAATGGAATTTGATGAAACTTTCAGAGAATCTTCCTATTTCGATTTTAACCTGACTAATTTTTGAGTTTTCCCATAGCCATTCGTTGACTTAGCCATGAACTGTCATCGGGGGTACTGGTGTGGTATCCGCAATTCCTCCTAAACCAAAGGATGGAATTGGATGAAACTTTCAGAGATACTTTATCACATGATGCCATTGCTCACTTCCTTATTTTAGATTTTGACCTGACCCATTGGGGTTTCGTATAGCTATATATGGACTTAGCCATGTAAATGAAATTAGCTTTTTGTGTATCTTTCAGTATATTTTCACACATGCTATGTTATCTGTATTTATATGTCATAATGTTGCTAGTAATTTTGAACTAGTTTATGCGAATAAAATCATTCTTTCATTCATTCATTCATTCAAATGCTTAGAGATTTTTTATCGCATTACCCCATTGTGCAGCTCGTATTTTAGAGTTTGATCTGACCCATATTTGCGCTTTCCCATAGCCATAAATGGACTTAGCCATACATTTTCAATAGGGGACTTGTATGGTATTCACTACTCCTCCTAAACTATAATAAAATTGAATGGAATTTGATGAAACTGCCAGAGAATCTTCACCACATGATTTCCATAGTGCTCCTTAATTTTAGATTTTGATTTAATGATTTTGCAAATTTTGGGGTTCCCATGGCCATACATGGACGTAGCCATGCATTGTAATGGAGGGGGGGTTGGGTAGGGGGGTACTTCGATACCATTCATAACTAGATTTAATTTGGGGATTTATCAAGGGAGGCCATATTTCACCTCCTATTTTTAAATCTTTATTTGACAAATATTTGGAGTTTCCCATTACCATACTTAGACTTTGCCATCCATTTTACCTTATGCGTAGGGAGCGGGGTCATTATTTGGTGAGCTATCATCTCACAAGATTTCAAGCATTTAAAAGATGTTATGTGTCGTATAACTGCAAACATATCCTCCAAATTTGACATAACTAACAATTCAACAGTCAATTTTGGACAAATTTGTACTGCTGAAAATTCCCATTTCTTCGTCCATTTCGGGCAAAATATCGAGCTTTAGTGGACAAATGGCTGTTAAAATTCAAATTCATGATATGGTTATTCAATATTGTTATATACAATACATTTTATGTGTTTTGATTATTTTCAAACAAACATAGGCCAAAACTGACTATTTTAGAACAAATTTGTTGCAGGTAGTGGTAAGTTTTACGGATGTAACAAGTTCACATTACTTAAGCAATATTTTGCGAAAGGATATGGAGTAAATGAACATGAGACCAGAACACATATGTTTACTCAAACTGCAATAATTTTAATGAGCTGTATGGCCATTTCGGGAATTAATTCCTCATCAGCAGCACTAGAAGTTCATATTACTTAGAAATTTCTATATCTGTACTATTTTTGTTAGAAAAAAAGATAGTATATGTGTGTGTATATGTTGTGTACAAATTATAATTTGTATTTTCAGTTTGTACAAATTACAATTTGTACACAATTAGCTTACACAAATTATAATTTTTACAAAATTAGTCCAAAAATCACTCACAATTTGTACAAGATTTAAGCACTTTGTTTCAAATGATAAAATATGAAAACATGATTTATTTTTTAATGATACAGCACATTTATTTAGTTTCACTAAATTTTGTATTATTAATTTTTGAAAATTATGAAAATTATGGTATGAAAGGTATGCAAATTATTATCATGGCAATACAGACCCATGCTCAACCAGATGCTTTACCAGAAATCCCTCAAAGTTTGGTGTATTGCAACTACATGCATCCAATTCAAACATCATATGAAAATCATGATTTCTCTGTGTTGCTTTTTATTAACTTTTGAAATAAAATTTTATCCATTGCAGAGGTGTCCCCTCTTAGCGAGTGTCTATGTCGGGAGGACAAATAAACACACCGACATACAACTCTACAATTGATATGACTTGTAAAAACAATCATGTACAAACAGTGGAGCTTTGATCGCTCCAAATGCAGTTGATAACACCCCAAAGATATTACAAAAAAAATTAGTCCCTAAATTATAAGTTTAACATAATCCTAACTTGATAGTTTAATCTGGACCCTTTAACTCATTGTTTTCATCAATTCCTTCAAAGGATGCTGGAGCTATGTTCATGTGTGTATGTTTTGGGTCATAGGTCATGACTTGCTGTGATTTTAATTTTTATGGTTATAAATTGTATAAAGTCAAATTTAGCGAAATTCTATGATGTGCTTTATTACATGTAACTATATTAAATTAAATAATATTTTCAGTAATTTCATCATTTGAAATAAAGTTTAGCAAATGTAGTAAGACTTTGTACATATTGTAAGTGTTTTTTTTTTTTGGCTTATTCTGTACAAATTATAATTTGTATATGCTGATTTTGAACAAATTGTAATTTGTACAAACAGAAAATATAAAATTTTAATTTGTACAAATTTTTGTACAAATTATAAACATTTGTACACAACATATATACATTCATTTTTTACCAACTTCTGTTGACGTGTTTTATATTCAAGAAAGAACATTTTAAGAAAAAAAAAACAAGTCTGAATTTTAAATTCGAGTGAAATATTCAAGGGGTTCTAGAAACCAATGAAGTTACACAATCTCATGATAAATCAAAAAAATTTCCGTCAATATTATATAGGGATAGGGGTAAGATTAATGGCTATTTAGTGGATACAGAAATGTAACTCATGTGGATTCTTTGTAAATCCTTTACCGTAGACAATCACTTAATGCCAATTTGTTATAAATGCGAGGACACCAGTCAACATTATATGTTTGATTGTTTCATACTGATCATGATAAATATTCAGTGAATTAGATATATAATAGACTTATTATATGCCAATGTATTGCATTTTTATGGTTTCAATGTAAAATGCATATGTGCACGTGAATGTCTACCGAATGTATGACACCGCATACAATAATTCATCATTTCAAATAAAGTGGTCAAAAACTGCCCCGGTCGAAAATACCCGATGTTACTCTTAGTCTTTTAAGTCAAAAGGGAAAAAGCTGATGGGTATATTTTGTTTTTAAATATTTTTTTTCTTTATATCCATAGATGCTGACATAATGTCATCACCACCCACAGCCACATCATCAGTCACAACAGATTCACCAACACCATGTAAGTAACTACAAGTATAGTATTGTTTTGCAAGATAATTAACATTAATATGCGAAGTTTGCTTAATGTGCTTTGGAAAATATGCATATTTCTCCAGCAAGACGAATTATAAACATTTGTTTTTTTTTTGTAAATAATAACTCAATGGAGCTTGTTATATTTACTATTATTAACGCCTTTCCCACTATAAATACGAAAGACCTTCTTGTATTTTTCTGCTTATTATATAGGTCTTTCTCTAATTCTAATGCTGTTCTCGTCAATTTCAAAGCATGAGAGATTCTATATTTCATCACACTGGGATGATAATTTCTACACCCTTTCCATAGCAATTACTGTTGAGTTGCTACCGGATACTACCGCAAAGCAAAGGGAAGATTGCCGAGCCAATAAACCGGTTTAACCCACCATTTCTTTTTTCATACCTGTGTCAAGTCAGGGCCACTGTGTTCGACTTTTTTGGTCCGGTAGTTTCCACCTGCTTTGTCTTTTTGCCTCATGGATTTTCTGCTTGGTAATTTTGTATTTACCCCCATTTACAAAGGATGGAACATTGTGAATCAAATTAATCTATTTACTCCTAAACTTGATTAGAAAATAATTCATAATCCACAATTGCATGCTTAATGATTAAACTTTCAGTCTCATTTAGAAAATTATACGTCAAGATCAAAACTTTGATATGCCAGAGTCCTGCAAACGTAATGGTATTAATTGTTGCACAGGTTATTTCTAATATCATTGGAGACTTTGTATCAGAAATAAATAATAATGTAATTTTACGTATTTAAGATAAAAAGGAAATGAATCAAGAAAGATCATGCATTGTTGCTGGAAATAAGAAAAAACGACACCCCCGCCAAAAATAAAATAAATAAAATAAATAAATAAATAAATAAATAAATAAATAAATAAAACAAATACATGTTCTACAGAAAATACTTTTAGACTTAAAATGTTTTTCCTTATAGTTGCAATTACTGTAGAGACCTTACCTTCAGTGGGTTTGGTGTATATGTAACAATTGCATACACAAATGTGGACCCAAATTGATGTCTCGCCGGTCCCTACACGGTCACAAAATTGATGTGAAAACTCAAACTGACTTAATCAGAAAACTAAACATGTTCACTAGACTGTGAAGTCAGGATAACTGACAAAAGCAATATAGCACACTGTCATGTATCACCTAAAACCAAAATGCCAAATATCAGTGACCTACCACTGATAGATACTGAAAAACAAAACATGTTCACTAGACCATGAAAATGAGGTCAAGGGCTAACGCTAAATAGCAGGCTGTCGTGCTCAATCTAAGACAAACCTCCATGCCAAATATTATTGACCTTACTTTAATAGATACTGGGAAACTTAACATGACCACTGGACCACTATGAAATACACCATAACAAGATTAATTTTAATTGATAAATATTAAATCGTTATTTAGTCTGAGGTCACAGACAAAAGGCATATAGCAGACTGTCATGTACTACCAAAGATATTAAATATCACTGACTTACCACTTATTGTTACTGAGAAAATGAGATGCTCACTAAACCGTGAAATTGAGGTCATGGACAAATGCCATATAACAGTCCGTCATGTACTACTCAAGATCAACCTATATCCCAAATATCATTGACCTACCACTTATAGTTACTGCGAATATGACCTAATCACAAAAACTTAACATGCTCACCAGACCGTGAAATTGAGGTCAAGGACAAAAGCAATATGACAGACCGTCATGTACTACATAAGACCAACCTACATTACATATATCATTGACCTACCATTTATAGTTACTGAGAAACTAAACTAACCACAAAAACTTTACATGTTCATTAGACCATGAAATTGAGGTCACAGACAAAAGCTGAATAGCAGACTGTCATGTACTACTCCAGACTCAACCTATATACCAAATATAATTGACCTACCACTTATAGGTACTGAGAAAATGAACTAATCACAAAAACTTAACATGAAAGTTTACGTCGCCGTCGCGGGCGAGACAATAAAACTAAGTATTCATTTTATTTTTAAGATCTTTTCACTTATCACTTGTATACAGTGGAAATGTTCTAGTGAAGTGTCATAGATAAATAATGTGAATATAGTTTCTGTATATGGAAATTACTGATGTCACTTTCGAAGGTGTACATTAGCTTGATATTTCTTTAAAACATTAAACAGAACGGTACATAATATCACATATATTTCACAAAACTTTTAGGCCTTTTAGATGTAAAATGAAGAAATTCATCAAAAAGTAATTTGTGCGCCCAAAATGAAAAAAGAATAATACGGATAAATGGGGGTAATAACAAAATTGCCAAACAGAGTGGTCAAGAGCCGAAGTCCGGGAGACAAAAATACAAATCAGGTGGAAACCACCGGCAAAATTGTCCAGTGGAATGGTCCTGACTTGATACATTTAAAAAAATGGTAGGTTACACCGGTTTAGCAAAACCTCCCCTTCCATTGCGGTAGTGTAAAAATGGGACCCTAAATACACACAAAATAGTGAAATACACCATAACAAGATTAATTTCAATTGATAAATGTAAAATCGCTATTAAGTCTGAGAAACTGTAGTTTATTTCAGGGTGGTTTACCAATGTACAGTATTTTTTAGAAGACAATGAGGGTAAGTGCAAATACATATTCTCTTATGATGCATGCTCATTATCTATTCCTTGCCCGAATAGTTTTTTGTGGTACACAACGAGACTTTGAAGCTGGAGTTAGATATGAACTTGTTGTGTCGCCTCTTACGGAATTTTCATTGGTCGAGCGCCAAAGATAACGCATTATGCGTGATGTGCTATCACTTTTGCGACGTTTCTATTGGACCGCTGTGAAATCGCATTGGGCGTGATTACCCTTACCTAGCAACGGTGTTGTTATTTGAAACAAAACAGCGACGTCACAAGCAATAAACAAAGGAAAATTATAGAGAAATAGTTTGAACAACTCGAAAGAATTGCATATCGCTGGATATCAACTCTCGTTTTGTAATTTCAAAAATAATAAACTAGCCACAGGCTCGTTTATTATGTTTTGAAATCACATAACTCTAGTTGATATCCATCGATATACAATTCTTTCTCATTATGAAATTATAAGTACATAATTATATTGAGGATATTATCATCAGCTTAATAAAGATGAAAAGTATAGTAACCACAGAATCGTAACATGATTTTTTATTGACAAGTCAGTACGAAATTAATCAAAGTGACTTAACATGACATAATGAAACGTTGTGGCACAGAAAACCGATGAGTTACCTTCATACTCTTAAAAAAGGTAAAAACAAACATCAAAATAGACTTATTTACACTTTGGTACGCCATTGATTTCCATTTGAAACAGGTTGCCGCAATTCCTTCATCATAGTAGTAAAATATGACATCATAGTTCAAAACTTGATTGTTCAATGACGTCAAAAGGCTATTCGGAGACAAATATGAGGTCATTAGGAGACAGAATGCAGAGTGCGGATTCACGTAGTCTTCTTTCATGTTTAGCTTCTTCAGAAATAGACCGAAATCCTCTGCCTCTATGGTGCAAACATTACCTAGTTAAAGTTTTATTTTTATGCCCCTAGATCAATGATCGGGGGGCATATTGTTTTTGTCCTGTCTGTCTGTTTGTCTGTCTGTTTGTATGTGCGTCCGAAACGTTAACCTTGGCTATAACTTTTGATCTATATAAGGTAGACTTTTCATACTTGGCAGGTGTATAAGTCTAGTCAAGAGGAACATATATATGCAAAAGAAAAATTAAGTCAGGTCAAAGGTCAAGGTCACAGAGGTTAAAAAGGGGGTGAAATTGGCTGTTTTTACATATTTTACTGCAAAATCCTTATTATTTATCCTATTGAGACGGGGTTTGTTTCATGTTATTGCTAATAAAATTGCGCAACTGTAGTATGCAACAGATTTGAGGTAGCATTTACTGTTTTTTGAGAAACAAGAGGCCCAAAGGGGAACATACGGAAAAAAATGAATTTTTTAATTTTTTGTCGGATCTTGATGCAGTATTTTTCTTTAGGTTTCTTATAGCATGTTTAAACAGAAACTTTTAACAATTAAAACCATTTCAATAAACAAGATGCCCAAAGGTGCTTCATCTGTTTCAGAATAAAGGGGTTAAATTTGGTGTTTTTATGATAATAAACAATTTTTGAACTATGTTAGATAGACTTTTCATACTTGGCAAGTGTATAGGTCTTGTCAATATGAACATAAATATGCAAAAAATAGGTCAAAGGTCAAGGTAACAAAGGTCAAAAGGGGTAAAATTTGGCATTTTCATATATTTTACTGTAGAATCTTTTTATATTTTTGCTGTCGCATGGAACAACGGCAAAAAAATGAAAATAAAAGTCCAAATATCAAAAGAAAACTCTAATTACATGTACATGTATGTAATATTTGCACCATGAAGGCAGACCACTTTTGGTCTACTCCAGAATCAACACCTCGAAAATTATTCTGATAGTTTGATTTATGAAGGCTCATTTAATTGAAATTATAAACATAATGCCCTCGGATGAAGGTGACTAAATAAGGCAATAAAAATCATACTAATAATCATAATAAACATATGTCAAAAGCTGGCTTTAATATTATGTCAATTAATCGTTAAACATCGGTCGGAACAGGTTTTAATTATCAAGATCGGGATAGTTTTGGCTCATCGGATGTTTATTCTGTAGACCAGGAAAGTTCGGACTCAGAGGGTGTTAATTTTTGACATAAGTATCCGTTGCTAAGGACTAAGGGCTCTAACGAAAAATTAGTAAAAATTAACCAATACCACTTGTTCAATGAAATTAATTAATAATAAAAAAGATACACCAAGTATGATAAAACAAAATACACAATAAGTTAATTTATGTGATTCAGATGGCAATTTGCACGACATTGCAGGTGAATTCAAATCGTTTTATACACCTATTTTGCAGAAATAATTTCAATACTTGGTGTGGCCGGAGGTTAGCGGAAGTTTTGAAAAATAAATTGGATATTTCTTACATTTTATTTACTTAATATGTATATGTGGTTTTTGTTTACAATTTAAGCGCATTATAATGTTTTTTACTTTCAGTTGAAATTATTTACTATTCAGCAGGATTCCTAACGGCATCGTTGA
>MJUU01026636.1:0-36787 GCA_002080025.1 Modiolus philippinarum
CTGCATGGAATACAGTAAGACGTCGGTAAACAAGTCGGTTCCTGCGGTCAAAACCGTAGGGAACAGGTAGTGTTGACCCGATGTCGTATTGGACATACTAGAACAACACATAGTTTTATCCTCAACAGTGATGATCGACCTGAGTGTATTCCATGCAATTGTCCTTATACAATTCAACATGTTTTAATTGAATGTGTAGATGTTGCCGATATCAGGCGTGATTTTTATTCTGCTGATTGTCTTAAAGACCTATTTACAAACGTCGCTGGCGACAAAATCGTTCAATTTTTAAAAGCAATCAATTTATTTAGTAATATTTAAATGGATCAATTTTAAATTGAGTTTCTAATTTCTAATATTGTTACTGTCAAACCATAATTTCTTCTATTATATTTTTTACATTTTACACATTTGTTTTACTTGTATAAAGTTATATGGTTTTATATTAATATTTTATGTATTTATTAAAATTGTTCAATATACTCAACAGTTCTCGCCACAATATAGCTGAAATATTGCTGAAGTTGGCGTAAAACATCAATCAAACAATCATTTGCTTTTGTCGTGCCTGTAGTTTATACAGCGATTTTGTCAACAGAGCGAAAATACTGTCTCAAAAACTTAAAATCAACGGTATGTTCAGTCACTATTGCAATTGTCACTACAGAAGGTTTACGGTCGTCATTATGATTTGACAGACCATTACAATGTATGAGAACCAATATTTTTGGGTAGATCAAGAGTTTGTTACTGGACTGACTAACACCGACTGTGACAAAACCGGACTTTTCACTGGCAGTGTGACGGGTGCCATGCGTGGAGCAGACCATGCTTACCCTATTGGAATACCTGATGATACCTCTTTAGGAATGTAAATAATTCGGTGGTCTGAGAAAATGAGAGACTATGGGTAGAGGTAAATAACAGAGTCAACCTTCCCATTAAGTCTGTGTTGGTTCGGATGTGTGATAATGACCTCATCAATCTTGATGACAATGTTACTAGGTATTGTGTTTCCTCAGTGTGCATCAAGTTGGCTGAAATTGGTATGCATAGAGTTATTAATTCATGGAATAACCATAAGATTCTAGGTAAAGGTATTCCAAAAGAGCTAGCCACCATAACCCCTCTGGAACCGTTTTCAGAAAACCAGTTACTAGATAAATTGACGGCATCCGAAATATATCTCCAAAATGTTGGGAGAAAATGTCTTCTGATTATGCCTTTAGCTGCAATCCAATCAGTAATCAGTTACAACAAACTACAGTTAAAGAGGAGTTCAGGAATAGTATTGTTTCTTTTAAATACATATTCAACGCCACAGTGAATGATGATGGCCTTCCTTTGCAAACAGCCGTTTTGAATTTAATAAATATTTCTAATCGTCATATAATATAATTGTGCTACATTTGAGAAAAGTTTTAATGGTTTTATTGTCCAGGCAAAACAAATTAACATAAGATTTGTGGTCTGTTGTGCAATTACTCCATAGTCTCTTGTCTTAGTTTAATACTGAATCTCAACTCAACTACTTATCAAATTGATTTTAACTTTTGAGTTAATCAAGATTTTGAATTTCTGTAAAGAATCTCCGAGTTCTTTCAATTCAAAATATCCTGGATCCTCGGCTCTGCATTTCATACATTTCTGATCTTCATTTTGCCTGTACCGTTCAAAACAGCCGTTGCAGGCAACGATACTGATGCATTTTCAATTCAAAATATTCTGGATCCTCGGCTCTGCATTTCATACATTTCTAATCTTCATTTTGCCTGTACCGGTCCAAACAGCCGCTGCAGGCAAAGATACTGTTCCAGCACTTGGGCACCATTGGCTTGTCCAGAGTTGCTGTAAAATTAAGTGAATTGATTGATTGAATAATGTTTAACGTCTGCTGAGCAGTATTTCAGCTATATCAAGACGACAACAAGTTTGTTAATAAATAATCACTTTGGGTCATGGGACGGGAAATTCTGACTGCCACTGGAAAATTAGGGTGAAATGGAAAGGGGCTGGGAATTTAGCCTTGTAGCCGATCACCTACGGACCACTCAAAAAAGAGCTTTAATACTACAAACGTGCAGGATGCGTGGCATTTCTTTTTAAATAATGTCGGCAAAATAGTCTACTGGCTTATTTAATCATAAATATAAAAGAAAGGACACTTTTTCTCTTTTATATTATATCAGTGTCTTCAATATTAAAATATTATTATATATATACAATATTAAAATATTATTATATACGGTTTTATAAAAACCGTATATAAAACCGTATATAATAAGTTCATCATTTATTGTTCTACTATATTGAACAGCCTTATATACCTCCTTTGTTAAAATTGAATATTTTAAGTTGATTAAATAAAGGTTTGCATTCCTAAGCAATAATTTTTATTTTTTGACCAAAAATCGCCAGTGATAATTAATAATAATAATAATAATAATTAATCTGATAATATTTTTATTTTCTTCTAGCAGTTGAAAAAAGGATATATTCCGAGTTTAAATACAAAATAGAAATGAAACAACCTCTTCAAGACTTCTTTAGGATTGATATCCCCATGCATTCAGCAGGTCTCTGTCGGCTTTTAAAGAAAGAATTCAGGCGAAAAGAATGATGATAAGCACGAAACGTTGGTACTCAAGCCAAGATCTTTGACAATTCAATTAAAACTACTGAAAATAAATCATGTACTGCCCGTCGTGTTAGTGGACAGCACCATTGAAAACAACATTGCATACTGATTTTCAAAAATAACAATCCTGTCTAATTCATCAATCTGTTCGTTGATGCCATTATTTCCATAGCATGATTAAACACGTGAATCGGTTTCAGGGCTCGTATACAGAAACCAAGTGGTGGATAAGAGAATTTCATGTCAATTCGAGGTGTTTAGGTCATGATGTGGAACGCCTGGCCGCGAACAATTGCAGCCAATCAGCGTTGAGAAACGCCATGCTCCATGCAGTATAACGACCCCTTGAACATTTTTGTAAGGAGGGCAGAATCGCCGGGAGTGGTAAAGAAGGCTAAATTTCCAGCCGCTACCCATTTCTCCCCTTTTCCAGAGGCAATGAAACTCGTTGCCCGGTTGTCCCTTGCAACTTTGATTCTTCTTTATTTATATATATATATATATATATATATATCGAATTGAGTAACTTGTTCGCGTCCTGGTATAGCTGAAATATGCATTGAACGTAAAACTTATCATTCTAAAAACTTAAAAGGAAAGCATACTTCTTGAACGTTGTAGGGGCTAAATTTCCTGCCCCTACCCATTTCTGTCCTTTTTTCAAGTGGCAAACAAAGCTCATCGCCCCAATAATCCCTTCCAACTTTGATTAGTTTTTATTTAACTAATTCTATTGCTGAATCTTTGAACTGGTTCTCGTCCTGATATAACTAAAATATTATTCACTCAACATAAAACGTACACTTATCAATTAATCGAACAATTGCATGACTTTCTAAATTATTCCAAAAAGCCGATAGCTTGAGTATTTGAGAATTCGTGACGACTTCACTTCAGAAACATTGCCTACAAGGCCTATAACATTGAACTTTCAAACGTTGAAGAGATACGGAAAAATCAAAGCAATATCAGAGAGGCTAAAAATAAGACTTTTATCTAGTCGCCAACATGTAATAATGTGGTAGCCCAATAGGCGACTGGTTTTTATATTTAGTCGCCAATCGCTATATCTGGTCGCCTAGGCGACCATTTCAGTCGACTAATCTAACCATAAATATAAAAGAAAGGGAACCTTTTCACTATCTCATATTATATAGGTGTGCGCAATACTTAAACTTCATATAATTTAACCATATAAAATATAAGAGAAAGGGCACTTTTTCCCTATTTTATATTATACCGGTGTTCGCAATGCTAAAACTTCATATAATTTAATGGCAGTGGCTATTTAGCCGGTACTGGCAAAATAGTCCATAGGCTATTTGACCGGCACTGTTTTTATTATACTGTATCAGATTTTGCGGTTCTTTTCGGTAATTTTGCCTATGTCTGTCATATAATAAAGTTGCAAGCAAGGCTTTATTTTGGTTACTCTAATTATACATATTTTTTAAATATTAATTAAAGAAATATAAAAATCGGTAAATTCTTATTGTGGTTTTCTTCACTTTAATTCTGCCCTCAAGTCTTTTTCGGAAAACATACATGTTTTGAACCAAGCAAAGTGATCACTTCTTACATATTTAAAAAAGTCAGGTAATGGATATATAGCCTGTAAAATCGACTGAGCTAACGGAATATTTCTTTAGCTCATTCGGTAGCGATGCTGGCTACGAAGCAAAAGCAGGTCCAGGGTTCGATCCCCGGATGAGGAGGCATGGCAGTAACAATATACAGTTATTGACTGGGTCCGAAAACAAAACAGCTGTTATTTGAGGACCCAGTCCATAACTGTTTTGTTATACATTGATACGCTCCATTTCATCTGAATACAATTCAAGTCGCCAATTTTGTTATGCAGACGACAGGAGGTTATGTGATATGGGCGTGATATTTTTGAACCAATCAAAATAAGGCAGGTGGTCAACAGATCGGTTTCGGTCAACAGATCGTTTTTTGGTTTGATAAATAAAACAGACAAATTGTCGATATTTATCCCCAATGCATTTATATAAGGAACATATTATAAGGTATAACAACATTGATTTGTCATGTACGGTCTGACCCTCCGGTCACAACAGCTTATTTAATACTGTGAAAGTACTATTGTTCGTGGGGTTCCAATTTTCGTGGATTTCGTGGTTCGATTAAACCACGAAATTAAGTTCCCAACGAAATGCATTTTTTCCATAGAGTTTTAATGTAGGGACTTTGAAACCACGAATTTAAGTACCCACGAAATAGTGATTTTTATGAAAACCACGAAAATTGATGTCCACGAATAAAAGTACTTCCATAGTATAAAATTTGTAAAGAAATACTGTTCTGAGGATGCATGGAAATCAATCCAACAAGTATTTGAAAAAAAAAATGATCCAGTGTTGCAGTCAGTATGCTGACAAACTGAAGATAGTGTTATGTGTAGTGCCTGCCTAGAATGGCAACATCTGTCATGTGCAGGACTTAAACATGCCCCAAAATCCAAATACTGTTTTTGTGTTTCATGTAAATAAATTCTATGTGGGCTCAGGTTCACACTAGCTGCCATTTAAGTCTTTAATCGAGATCAATTTTTAGAATATTCTATCTACTTTTATCCTTTTATGGAATAGTGTTTTCTTAAACAGAAATACTTGACAATTTTAAGTTTTGTTGGATCTTATTTTAAAAGTCCATTATAATCTGCGCTATGTTTTATGACATTTTAACGAATTTAGTGCAGTATGCATATTTTCTAATTGTATATTATTTTTTTATAGATACACATGTACAATAAATATTATGTAGCATATTTTCTTACTAACCTCATCATGGTTTATTTATGTTTTAAATAATGCCGGCAAAATAGTCTACAGGCTATTGTGCCGTCGCCGGTCAAATAGCCTATGGACTATTTTGCCAGTACCGGCTAAATAGCCACTGCCTAATTTAATCATCAATATAAAAGAAAGGACACTTTTTTCTCTTTTTTACATTATATCGGTGTCTGCAATATTAAAAACTTCCTATGATTTAACCGTATATAACAAGTTCATCATCATTTATTTTAAGTTTACTCAATAAAGGTTTGCATTCCTAAGCAATAATTTTAATTTTTTGACCAAAAATTGCCAGTGATAATTAATCTGATAATATTTTTATTTTCTTCTTGTGGGTGAAATAAGGTATATTCCGTTTTTAAATAAAAAATAGAAATGAAACAACCGTGTTGTGCAGAAAACTGGCAAATCTACCTATAAAATGTGTTATTTAAATGAAACGAGTAAACACAAGCTACACGATACACCCAATGAACGTTACACGATACACGATGAGCGCACATGATTTACACGATGAACGCAAACGGTCTACACGATGAACGCACACGATGAGCGCTATTTTGGGAATGTTGAACGTTTCCATCGCTGTAACTCCAAGACCACAATCTTGAAAAGAAAAGAATAAGTTAAAAATTATTTTACAAAGATGGGTCAAGGAGTGCTCGCCGCTAAACTGCCGGCTAGCTCAAGGAGCCTAGTCTGCTGGTAAAACACTGTCGCACTACAGAATATATATCAAATTCGAAACTTTCCGAAGGGTTTGGTAAGGAATCGTCATGGATTTCAGTAAACATCGGCAGTATGAAAATTGAATGTCGGGGATGTTGAAAATATTACATCTGAAAGTGAGTGGGAAGTAATTCAGTTCAACCAAACATCGATTCTACCGGACCACAGGAACAAAGACAACGAAACTTTTAAACATCGACAACCACAAATTGTTTTAGAGGACCCATGATCGAGGAAATGGCCAGTTAGTTCAATTGTATGATAGAAAACTGATACATCATGTTCAGCACAAACACGACCACCAGCCTCCTATATTAGAGAAGAAAAATATTTATGAAAAAGAGGGCACTAAAGTACCTTGCATATTGCATAGAAGATAAAAATTCATGTTTTGAGTAACTGAAATGTATTTTAAATCTTGGTTATTAAATCCAAAGCAGATCCTATTATTACATACAATAATACAATAATTTTCCCGCGTTTTTTAGCTTTGTGTGTCTTCTTTCACGTCCGCGTTTGTCACGGCCATTTTTTTCTAAGGGAGATAACTCTTGGGATAACCCATGATTTTTTAGTTGCTAAGCACATTGTTGGTTGCTAGGTGTCTTCTATCGCATCAGCACTAATAAAAGGCAGATACATTTAAGTACTTTCCTCGCGCTTTTTTTTCACCACGTCCAACGGAACATTCGGGGTGTCTGTTAAGTGAAGTGCGGGGTGTCTTTTCCGAAGCGAAGGATTGCCCAACAACGCGAGTTTATTTTCATTTTGAAAGATAAAAACAGAGAGACTTGGCAAAATTATTCCTGCGCGGAATAAAGGTATCATTATAGTTTATAAATAACAAAATACCGAGGTTACTGTTAATTTATTTTCTGCATATCCGCATTTCGTCAACTTATGTCTCATCAGTGCAGATTAAACAAAAACATTTTGGAAGTCCATTATAAACTATTAAGGCATTTATAATATACGATGTAGATGTTACAAACACTCGAGCTCAACTTCACCATTGGGTGCAAAAACAGACATCACTGATTTTCTACCTGTAGTTTGTAACAAAAAGCTTATTGCTTCAAAATCTGTGATAAAAAAAAACCTTTGTAATTACAAGTAAAACTAGTTTCTACAAATTTGTTTACCGTATAGACTGCAAACAAAGTACAAGTTACAAAAATGAGATGTTAAGTATTTGGTATTAACTTGATTTTCCTCATCAGGTGTAGGCTCTCGTTTGAAAGATAGATTGTTTTCAATTCAACAGCAGTTTTTTCGCCTACAGATTTACAAATATTCGTTCTTTACATAAACGTATACAAAATTAATCGAAGGAAATCCCATATCGGCCAAAAAGTGCAATCTCATAAAGCAATTCACAAGCGAAATGCACATGAAAAACACAAACGAAAGACAAAGGACACACATTAACATATAAACAATCTGGATAGCCGGATTTGGTACCTTTTGTTAAAAAATTGAAATATATTTTCATTCTAAAACAAGAGCTTTCGACTAGCTGTTAACAAGCTTTAACTGAGTTATCAAATGAGAGGTTATCTGACATATGAAATGCGGGAAAGTAGTAAGCTCTGTGTGCGAAAGATGTTGTGCAGTATGATATATAAGTTAACACAGTCACTGCAAGACAACAACTAAAAATGAATATCTTGAAACAAAGAATACAAACGGCATTAGGATTTTCATCAACATTTGTCATACATGCAACGGTTTCAAGTTATCATCCAAAACATTAATTGGCCCCTGTTCCATTTAAACACCACAGCAACGAAAGGGTTTTGGGGCTAAATTTGTTTCATCTTGGTCGGGTGTCCGTAGACATTTTAACCCGAAGGTAATCTCGGACGCCTTTCGTAATATTTTTGGAATTTTGTCAGAATGCCACCTAGCATATGAACATATGTAACTGCCATTTCCAAATTCTAAAGCCAATATTATTTTGAAAAGATCACTCTAAACTATTGCAATCACTTGTCGTTGTGTTATCTTTTTACAGTCACATCTTAAACCACTGAAGCAAATGTAATCCAAGTTTACAAAAATGATTGATTGATTGAATATTGTTTAACGTCTACTCAGCAATATTTCAGCTATATCAAGACGAGAACAAGTTTGTTGATAAATAATCACTTTGGGTATGGAAAGGGCCATGGGACGGGAAATTCTGACTGCCACTGGAAAAGTAGGGTGAAATCGTCAAGGGCGGGGAATTTAGCCTTGTAGCCGATCACCTACGGACCACCCCAAAAAGAGCTTGCTACAAGGGTTCTTTAACGTGCAGGAAGCGTGGCATTTCTCCCAACACGTGGACCTGAGTTTACATCCCATCCGAAAGATGGGTTGTGTATTTATTAATCCCGCACAACCACGGAATGGGTCCTATTTCTATATCCCGGGACCCTCGGGGTCAGCCTCCGTTTAGGAGGGGTCACACCCCGCAAGCCGGAGATACTGGGTCCTATTTCTATATCCCGGGGTTCCCTCGGGGTCCTCTGTTAGGATGGCTCATACTCCAAGCTCAGAGGATGCTGCGGGCCTATTCTTCAGCCGGGACCGCGCACGGCGGTACAAAAATGATGTATCGAAGTTCCTCAACAAAGATTGCTCATTACTTTGTTTCGATTCAATGAAAACATGGTCTCCATTGCAGAACATAGTTGAAGATTTTACCTTTTTTCACATTTTCATCCTCTCATCTAAAACAAATAAAGCAAAATCAACCAAACTTTACAGGAATGATGCCTCGAAGGTCCTTTACAAAAATTGCTCATTTTGTAATGACCTGACAAAAAGCAAGTCCGCTAGCGCAGAACATAATATACCATTGATTCAATGGGGAAATCCCATTTTCATCCCTTCATCTGAAACTAGTGATTACAGACGCAAATTTTTCTTAACTATATAAGAATAATGTATGGAAGAGGCAGATCCTTTACAAAGATTACTTATTTCATTTGGATCTGATAAATAACATGGATTCCAGTAGAGGACAAAGCTGTAGGAAGAATATTTCCTCCGTTTTTTAGCATAGGCATGGCCCAGAAGCATCTTGTCACGTGAGCGATACAGGCTCAGTCTATGAGCCTTTGGTCCAGTTTTGTCAAAATGCTGTTTGCCATGTTTATCCAGTGGACATTGTATATTCAGGTTGATTTTAAGTATACTGGTTTTACTAACCATGTGGTAAAACGCGTTGTCTGTAGGTGGTAATGGAAGCATAGTAATATGCTACAAAAATGGAAACCGGTGGTTTACTTTTTGGGCCATTAGGCAACGATGCCCTACTAATTTTAATGCATCGATGTTGATATGCTCTTGGCACCAACTTTTGGATGACCTAACTCAGCAAAATGTTGTCTGTTTAACAGTGATAAGGTAAAGAGACTGAATATATGTAAAGTCTTGAGCTGGGTTTATAAAGTAAGTGAGAACCGAACCGTCAATCTAAAAGCGAACAATCCAAGGACAATGGCAACACCAGAAACATGTTATATTACCCTGTAGTTCAGGGAAAAGATGCCGAATTCTCCAAGTATTAAAATAAAGTAATATTAAGGTCCATATCATGAACATCATGTCAAATTTATAACTGAAGATTTACCACTCATAAGTCTAATCAACATATTTGCTGTAATTTTATATGCCAGTATTAAAGGGGTGACATTATGGGTTATTTTTCCTCTTAAATGCCTTGATTGTGGCAACTGTAATCAAAGTGATCGATACAGGTCCCTGGGAGCCTCTTCAATCGAAGATTTCCTATTGTGCCAAGGAACATTGTGTTAATTTTATAAGGATTGATCTACTGGAACTAAAGTTATTGACAAAAAAAGTGTCTGCGGACGACAACGACGACAGCGCCATACCATTAAACGACCTCAATTCTTTTGCAATCGTATAAAAACCAAACTATTTCAAGGATTCTATATCAGTGTTTAAACATCTTTTAGTTTATTGTCTTCCAAACGTTTAGATTTCATCTGCACTGAAGAGACATGTGTCGGAATGCGCATTTGCAGAAAATAAATTCACAGTAACTTCGGTATTTAGTTGTTTATATATCAATCGTTACTATGCCATGCCAGAATACACGTATACTTGTTTAGGCAGTGGCAAGAGTTATGTCAATAACAGGAGTTTAAATGGACACATAGATCAAAATCTCAAATGCCTTGATTGTGGCAACTGTAATCAAAGTGATCGATACAGGTCCCTGGGAGCCTCTTCAATCGAAGATTTCCTATTGTGCCAATGAACATTGTGTTAATTTTATAAGGATTGATCTACTGGAACTAAAGTTATTGACAAAAAAAGTGTCTGCGGACGACAACGACGACAGCGCCATACTATTAAACGACCTCAATTCTTTTGCAATCGTATAAAAACCAAACTATTTCAAGGATTCTATATCAGTGTTTAAACATCTTTTAGTTTATTGTCTTCCAAACGTTTAGATTTCATCTGCACTGAAGACATGTGTCGGAATGCGCATTTGCAGAAAATAAATTCACAGTAACTTCGGTATTTAGTTGTTTATATATCAATCGTTACTATGCCATGCCAGAATACACGTATACTTGTTTAGGCAGTGGCAAGAGTTATGTCAATAACAGGAGTTTAAATGGACACATAGATCAAAATCATTCAATATTCGCACTTTGCCGGGAATGTCCATAAGAGAACTGAAGAAGTATATACACGTATGAAGTATCTCATATTCCATTTGGCAACAAAACTTCGTCTGACAAAGTAAAAGCTAAAGAAGTATCCAAGTCCATTAAGCTCACTCAGAAGTGAAAGTATTGTAATATTGTAACCCAATCACACCTGTACATATAATCTTTATTCTAGCAAGGAAATCTCAAACAACACAGCTGTTTCCTGAGAGGACAGAAGATTTTACACATTTATAATGCCATAACAGCCAATAACAAAGAAAGCATCTGCCACTACAAAGATATCTGTAAGCAAACAGTATAATGTACCATGACAACAAACTTGTACCATGTAAATTACCACGTGAAGCACTTACTAATTTTTGGAGGTATTCTTACAAAAATAGTCCATGTTGAGCAAACTGATAAACTGTTGATCAATTCAGAGATTTAAAAAAAGAATTGCGTATTAGAGATCGTCTTCATAGGTATGTTCGGAGAAATCCATCTGCATTTTTTTTCTAAAATATTTTTTTTTTTCATATAATAACATTTTTTGAAAGCTGACAACATTGACCATCCTGTCCTTTGGAAATGTAATTTATTCTCTGCCTCTTGTTGCAGTGCCTAAATGAAACTTGAAACACATTGAACAGTATTGTCCAACCGGTATTTCACGACTCCACTATTTATTCCTCTAGAAGGTCAATGTCCATTGATTCTAAAATCTGAAATAACAGAAAAGAAATATTCAAACTTTCAGCAATCATATTATTTATTATTGGCAAAGGACCCCCTTTTCCCCACCCAATTTTAGTTTGATTAAGGAATTGATTACTTAGGAGTTAGAGTCCAATGAAAAATATTTCAGCTATATCAGCACGAGTACAAGTAAATTCATATGAAAAAATATCAGTAGAGGAAGATAGGTTGCCACTAGAAAATGGGAGAATAAGATAGCGACAGGAAATTTTTCATACAATAGTTTGAATAACAAAATACCGGTTACTGTTAATTTATTTTCTGCATATGCGCATTTCCGTTTTATGTCTTCACTACCACACAAAGAGGCTCCAAGGGACCTGCTAGATGTTCATTAACACAACATCTATGTTAATTTTGGCCATAGATACAGGAGGATCTTTAATAAATTCTCTTGCACAAGTCATGTTTTTTACACATGTTTTTTTTTCAAAATGGGATACCAAATTACAGCAAGTGTTGAACCTACTCTGTCCAAAATTTATGGAGTATTTGACAGTCACTTTAAACAAATGAAATCCATTATAACGTACATAATGCATTACAATCTGACTTCAGATTTTCACAAATAAAAAGGAAATACTCAGCTCCCGCTATTTCTTTAAATTTTAAAAAATTCCTTTGCATTACACATGTTCAGTGCTAATCATTATTCACCATGCCCTCATGATGTTATTGATCTTTAAATTTGATTTAAATACTTTTTATATTCTAGAGATCTTTCCTTTACAAAAAAGGTATGTTTGGAATGAGTGAGTCTATAAAGGAGTTCTGGGACAGCTTCAAAGATTACTATGAACACACAGAGGTTTCCAGAACTCCAGACTGGGGAAAGCTGGCCTCACTTGATACAGCTAGAGTTGCAAAAAGGGGGGAAATTATAAGTATGATATAAAGTAACACATACAATATTGAATTGGCCAGTTGTTTTGATTGAATTCCCAACAAATCATGAAACATCTATATAAATATGAAACAATTTCATGGGCCTATGACATACTCATTTAAAAGCATGGGTGTTACTTGATATTGGATTATTTGATACCAAGCGTATTAGACGTATTCAATGGGAATTTAATGATCAATTTCAAGGTTTCAATGAGAGCTAAAGCATATCCAACAAGAAAAATTTCCATTCTAAAAACAAAAAGCTATAAATCAATATTTGATCTTCTACGGTTGTAATAGTATCTATGATTGTTCGACAAAAGTAAAAAAAGGCAAGGTTTGCTCATTGTCGAGGGCTTTATGGTGACTTCAAGATGGAGAACAACAATAAAAGTATTTTTTCCCTCTTTTTATTGTGATCTTGTCTCATGTACATTTACGCCATATCCTTCTATTCATTCAAGACTCTCAGTGATGTTTTGCAATGTTTACTTCTTTTTCACACCTGTTTAACACGAGGCACTCATAAAGAACGCCAAAAAATTCAAAAAAGGAAAAATCTAATATGAAGAGGATTTAAGCATACATCTCTTCCGGAAGTTTTTGCAGAATTTTTATCCCCGCACTTTTTTGAAGAAAGTGCGAAGATATTGTTATGGTCCTGTCCGTCCGTCTGTCTGTCCGTAAGACGAACCCTGCCATCGTTGATTTTTGGATTTAGGGTTTTGAGTTTGTTATATATGCTGCAGATGCGCAATAACCGTTTAGATTTTTTATATTTGTCTTGGTGCAAACAAGAGATCCAAAAATGTCGATTTTGACAAAGATGATGAATGAAAGGATACGGAGAAAATGCACATGAGACAAAGTCTCTACAAATACATAGTAAAACAAGCAAAAGCACAACGCGTTTATTGTAGTTCATCTTGTAGTCACCATGAGGCCTTCAACAATGAGCTTTGCTCATACCTCATATTAAGTTCAAGACGGCCCCTAGCACCAGGTTGAGCGGAATCTTTTGCTAATTGTCGAACAACTCTACATCCATGTCTTTCCGGTAATGGATGCGGGATTGTCAACAAACATTAATTAAACTGGCGAAGTGCTCTTAAAATCGCCGTCATCCGTTGCCTGACAAAAGCACTAGTGTCTTAAGCTAGAGGACGATTACAACATATTGACAAACGCAGGGCACTCATCAAGCCGATTGTAAGAAAACTTGACATCATAAAATAATGAAATGTGGGCACTTTAAACAGGTGGTCAGAATTACATTTCGTAACTACAAAAATAAATGCCAAAATTAGAAAGTATGATAGTATATCCATATGAAAAATTCTCTCACTAACAAGTACACCATAACTGAAATATATAGAAAACATACATCTCATGCGATGCAAACTCTTTCTATACTCTTCGATTTATGGATTTAATTGTGTTGTAGGTTTGTTGCATATGAACAATAAGCTTTTGGCATTGATTCCAGTTCCAACTTTGGTAAGTGTCCCGAAAATGTCAAAGACTCGTATTTTTTTTAAAAATCTTTAATTTATACTTGGCATGGACGCGGTGGTTTCAAGGTAAATTGCCATCCAAAGTAAATTTAGGAAAGACAGAATTTTCTATGGCGTACATGGAATTATACCCCATTGTCATAGCGGCTATGATATGGAGGTATGACTGGTCAGGGAAACGCATTTTATTTCATTGCGATAATCAGTCGACAGTAGGAAAAAGAAGGGAAACGGGAAATGTGTCAAAGAGACAACGACCCAAAGGGGAGTAATAAGTGCATGTAATTAGAAAAGGTAGATCCAAGACCATGGAAATAATGAAATTAATGAGACACTTTACTTGGTGCGAAGATAAGTACAATTTTGTGCTGCATGTTGATGTTTTGTATGGAAAACAAAACGAAATATCAGATTCTTTTTCTCGGTTTCAGATGGAAAGATGTGTCCGAATGCATTACCAAATCCATGCGAATGCCCGTCCCACTCAGAAATTCTGTAATCGATACATTACGGAATAATAGTATTATGCAACTACAAAGGGTGTAAATTCATTGGGATTTAAGTGTTTGATTTTGTGTCATATTGTTATTCAACATTCACTCTGAAGTATTGTACTATTAAGTTATGTGTGTCATTTCTGCATATCAATGTTAACTTATAACCCTTTAGTTAATAGATATGGGAATTCCTTGTAGAAAATATTATTGTAGGTATTAAGAAAGGTAGTGGTAGTATGATAATGCGGAAATTACCTATAACGTTTCATATTTTGTTTCAATTTTATCACCATTTAGCATGTAATATTTTTTCTAACATATGGATTTTACATTATCTACTGCATGTATTACTGCTTTTTTCGGGGTTTTACGATGCGAAGAATTTACTTGTAGAAACTCTTTTGATCCTACACGTAACTGGACAATCAATAACATTTCTGTGGTATCTTACATGCAAGTTAATCTAAGTCTTAGAGTATCGAAAGCTGACGTTTTGCGAGAAAGTGTGATTATAAAACTATTTAGGATAAAGTTATTTGTCTTAATGAGCCTTTGACTAATCACTAGAACTATCGCTTAAATTGTGGAGCATCAGGATATAACGCTTTATTTGTGTGTGACAATGGTGAACTTATGGATCGAGTTACATTTGTGACAAAGTAAAAACTTATTAAAATCATATTGGACTTAACTCCAGTAAATAATCCGCACACTCCTTTCGAAGTGGGCTGCTACAACTTGCCATTCCAATAATGTTCAGGACAGTATGTCGGTGGAAATCGGATTGTTATCAAAGGTATATTAGAACCAGTGATAAAGACATTCAGAATGCTTTAAGCAAAATGAGTTAACCGTGTTATTATTTCCTTGTTTTGGTCATTTGTTTTTCCATAAGGGCATTAGTCAGTATGGTCTTGTTATTGAACATTTATTTTTATGCAGTTTATTTTGCTATTATTTTTGTTTCTCTATGCATAACATCGGGACATAGTTTGGAGAACACTCGTGCGTTACATGGCAGTATCATTGTAACTTCTCGTTTGGGCATTTAAAATGGAATTTTCCATTTATTGTGTGTTCCAAATTATTAACCCGAGATATTTCATACATAATAACGCAGTCCTAAGGGACATCAGGTACGAGCGTACTATTGGTTCAAACCTGTCTCATGAGATTAGGCTGATCTTATTTTGGGATTTCAGGAACAAACCAGGTTCAAGTGTACCATTGCATCGGTACAAACCCTCGTCTCCTGAAAGTTACAGATAGTAAGTCAAGCATGCACCTGTAGGTTTCACCAGAGGTTATCCCAACTCAGGAAGTGAAGTAAGAACAGGGGTACAAGTCCTTTACACTTAAATCAACAATTTTAGGGGTATTCCTTTCTCTGCTACTTGGAGTATTTGTCCCGGAATGCATTTTATTCCTTGTTGCTGTTTAGCATTACAGTGAACGAGGAATGTGCGCTCTTTGACACCTATCAACGCCTTAGGCTCGGCGAAGTACCTTTAATTTTGGATATAAGCTTCAGGATGTTCAGATGTGCATTCTACAATTTATACTTAATTCTCATCTTATGTATGCTGCCCGTAATGCCAAATGTTTATTTATAATTGATATTCAATGTTCATATCTACAATGTGTTTTTGATTGTTATATTTCATTTGAATTACATTATAATTATCATATCTATAGTATTACTTTGTGTATTCAGTAATTAAATATTTCATTCATTATAATTTTTTTAAAAATTTATCAGACTTAGGTGATTTCATTATTATATTGTTCGACGTTTTAATATAGTATATGGAGTAATGTTATCAGCTGTATTAAACATCATCCTCGCCTCTAGTAGTTTAAATACATTGATCAGGCAGACAATCTATTACTGACCTGGCGATTTATACTTGAAGGTTATTGCAGTTAGCTTGCCCTTAATGCTGTATTGCTATTTCGATTACAAGTTGTCATATTTAATGATGTCAGTAGAAATAAGCTTAACTCTTTCCGAAATTGTTGACATAAATATGATAATTTGTACAGTGTTTCTCCTGTTTAGATCCCTTGTTCATCTACTCCTATTTTCCGATGAAATTGATATACATGTTGTATATTTTACACACGCATCAGTGTTCCATGGACACATTTTCATTAGAAGCAATATAAATTACTATTATGTAAAAACCAAACTAACTGTTTGGATAAAATGTTCTATCATAAAATGGAAGGAGGTCGTCGTGTTTTGTAAACCATAGAACCAAAGGCAAAATTATTGCAGTTAGCTTGCCCTTTATGCTGTATTGCTATTTCGATTAGGAGTTCCCGGCACCTGAATCGGTTTTCAGGGGCTTGGGCTACAGAGCTGCCGGGCGCGTCCCCAGGTGGTGGATAGGGGAATGCCCTGTCTATGCGGGGTAGTCAGGTCATAATACGGAAAGCCTGACCGCGAACCATTGTAGCCAAACTGTGTGGAGAAACGCCACGCTCCATGCAGTATAAAGACCCCTTCTATATTTCTCCAAAGCGAGCAGACGCAACTGGGTGTCGTATGGAAGGCTAAATTTCCTGCCCCTACCCATTTCTCCAATTTTCCAGTGGCAGTCAAAAGTCGTTGCCCAGGTTGTCCCTTCCACCTTTATTTCTTTCTTCTGATACTTTCAATTTTTTTAATTGATTAACTTGTTCTCGTCCTGATATAGCTGAAATATTGCTCATTGGACGTTAAACTCTAACTAATCAATCAATCAATCGATTAGGAGTTGTCATATTTAATGATAGTAACAAACTTAACTCTTTCTCGAAATTGTTGACATGAATTTGAATTAAGGCATTAATTATAGTTTGTTTCAATTTCCGATGATAAATCTTCAACACCATGAATTTAACCTTGTCAAACTTGTCTAGAATATAAGAAAAAAACGAGTCTCACCCACGTGCCAGTCTGGTATTTCCTGTGTAGCTGCTTCGTTGATACATTCATATTTTTCTTCAATAGTGCTAAATGACCCACCTCCATCCCTACACCGTCCAAGATGTTATGCTTTGGCAGCATACTTATCTAACGGGGCAATACGACTAATACCATTCAGTTGTTTACTAGAGTGATACGACTTGTATCATTCAGTTGTTTACTAGAGTGATACGACTTATATCATTCAGTTATTTACTAGAGTGATACGACTTATACCATTCAGTTGTTTACTAGAGTGATACGACTTATATCGTTCAGTTGTTTATCAGAGGTTACAATAAACCAAATACTTTCTAATGTTATTTCCGTATGGGGTTCCCCTTTTCAACAAAATTCTAAATAAAAGATGAAGGTTAATTTTATGCTCGGATGTCCAGAAAATGAAAACTACATATAAAGAACTTTATTATATTAAAATAAAAAAATGGGGGGTTCCCATGGCTTTTCTGGGTTTAATTTGAGGCTCAAAAGAGGTGATATTCAAAAAACAATATTTTTCAAATCCCCACCCTAGGCATTAAAATTTCACATATGATGGGCAGGGGTAGAATAACGAAAAATAAATTATAATATTTCAACTGACTATACATTATTCAGTTTTAGTTTTGAATAGTTCATTTTATTATCAACCAATCGTAGAAGATCTACCGCTTTATTCTGAATGAAATGTTGTGTTCAAAAGCTAGATGCGTTCCGAAGGCAATTATTTGGTTTATGTAACCTAGAGTGATACTGTAATGATTTTCTATATTTTTAGACTGTTTCAGATCGTACAGTAACAGATAGTTTCTTTCCCTTTCACTGTTATTACCATTCACCGGGATAAACAAAGGTGAGAATACATGCGTAAATTAATTTCTTACTGGCTTAGTTAATCACTCAAAAAGTATCCCATAGGCTTTATCTTCATGAAATATGCTATTTGTATCAGTATTCAGTTTAGTTAGTCAAAACGAACGTCAGTATAAGGTCTTAGATAATACTTTCGGTTTAGGTTATTTTTAGATTGTTTACATGTTTCTATCGATAGTAGTAGACAGTGTCACATTATGGCAGTTATAAAGATATAGTGACATCTTTTAGACGCTTGTTTATAGTAAATGGTGTGCTTTACAAACATTTTGGTAATAAAGACTTTTGGTATCGCCCAAAATAGATAGACTCGTGCAAGTTTAGGTATATAAACGAACGTTCTTCAGTTTCTAGGCAGTTTGAAATCTGATGACCTGTTGCCCAAGAAGGCCAGAAACGATCAACAAGTGAGAAGTGGTCAGTATAGGTTAGAGCAGTGGCTCAGTATTAACCCAAGGTTAGAGCAGTGGCTCAGTATTAACCCAAGGTCAGAGCAGTGACTTGAGATAGACCAAGGCTTAAGCAGTGACCAAGCTAAGCAGAGGCTCCAGGTGAACAACGTATCGTTTCGGAGCAGGTGCTCTGTTGGAAAAGCATTGGTCCTGACTGAAGTAAATGCTTAATAAAGCCGTGGCTCGTAGAAGTAAGCATCGCCAGCACACTAGATCTGTATGTTGCTTAGACCAGTATTTGGCTAAGAGATATCGCCATTCTGATACCAGAGTAACTTTTTACCGTCAAAAACTAGGTCAACTTCGTCCTTGGCGTCCGTCGTCAAACCAGCAATCTCCCAAAGCAGGGGAACTTCGACCTCGGCCTCCTTCGTCAAACCAGCAATCTCCCAAAGTAGGGGAACCTTGTCCTTGGCGTCCGTCGTCAGCTTCCTTAATATCGAAGTATTTATGCTACCAAAGTCTGAGGCCTGCTGTATCCAGAGAAACGCCTCTGGTACGAACCCAGGGGAACGTGACAATACGACTTATATCATTTAGTTGTTAACAAGAGTGATATAACTTATATCATTCAGTTGTTCATTAGAGCGATACGACTTATATCATTCAGTTGTTTACTAGAGTGATATGACATATCATTCAGTTGTTTATTAGTGTGACTCCTCTGTTTCAAAGTACACTGAACTTCAAAACTATTATTTTACACTTCATGACTTTTAAACAAAAGTTTCTCAAACAACTCCCATTCCAATGATTTGCCAATGTCTATAGGAGTATATGAGTTATCAAAGTTCATCTTTATATAAAAAGTATTGTAAATAAAGTATTACTTTCAGTAAATAAAACTTTCTTTCATTTAAAATCTCGTATTAAAAGGAATGTTACAGGAAAAATAGCCGACTCAAACATGTGGCACCGTATCAACTAAATTGTCTTCTATGAAAACTTTTTTGTAAACGATGATTGGTTCATACGAGAATGGCAAACTACAGTGTTCACGCGGGAAAAATAATTGTAAGCCTTTGATGATGAGTAAAAAAGCACATTCATGTGGGTTTTCGATCGAAGACACGGCCCCCTTACAACCAATTCTTGATTTTAATAAATGAATAAAGTATATTGACGTAAAAGATTGACCCCCACGAGCTGAAAATCAAACATTAACAATAACTACATTACATAAACGTGACAAACATAATTATCGATCAAAATATTTATAACAACACAAACACGTGGAGTTAGGATTGAAGACACTCCCCCATAGCTATAATGGTCAAGTCCACCATCACCTGGGTAATTTCTGTATTGATCTATTTATATATCTATAGTGGGCAATTCATTAGAATTGAAAGATTCATGTTCATACAAGACAAAAAGATAATCATCGACTAAAGAGCTAACATTGTGAGTTAAGCTACAAGTAGAAATCTATTATACGGTGAGGCTTCGCCGTACCGAATAATATTGATTGATTGATTGAATATTGTTTAACGTCTACTCAGCAATATTTCAGCTATATCAAGACGAGAACAAGTTAATAACATGTTAATAAATAATCAGTTTGGGGTATGGAAAGGGCCATGGGACGGGAAATTCTGACTGCCACTGGAAAAGTAGGGTGAAATCGCCAAGGGCGGGGAATTTAGCCTTGTAGCCGATCACCTACGGACCACCCCAAAAAGAGCTTGCTACAAGGGTTCTTTAACGTGCAGGAAGCGTGGCATTTCTTCCAACACGTGGACCTGAGTTTACATCCCATCCGAAAGATGGGTTGTGTATTTATTAATCCCGCACAACCACGGAATGGGTCCTATTTCTATATCCCGGGACCCTCGGGGTCAGCCTCCGTTTAGGAGGGGTCACACCCCGCAAGCCGGAGATACTAGGTCCTATTTCTATATCCCGGGATTCCCTCGGGGTCCTCTGTTAGGAAGACTCATACTCCAAGCTCAGAGGATGCTGCGGGCCTATTCATAAGCCGGGACCGCGCACGGCGGTACCGTATAATAGATTTCTACTTGCAGCCTAACTCACGATGTTAGCTCTATAGCCGATGATAAATATTCTGTCAGATTGAAGATTCTTTGAGTGCTATTGCTAAAGTTCTGATAAAAAATGAAGTGGAATAAACTAGTATACTATTTCTACCCGGTAAATAATGCAGAATAATGGGATTAAAAGAAGAAATTGTACCAGACTTGTAGGAAGAAAAATTGTAAACACTCAGTTTCTGTATACTTCGACCTCGAAGATTTCTGCATTCCTAAACAAAGCAATTAAAATGCGAACACGTACGTCATTGGCTTGTCCTTGTCTTCTTATCAAATTTTAGTTTCTTGATATTTGGGTTATTGGATGTGGTTTGTTTCCATTGATTTATTCACATTTTTATCTTTTCGGGCCATTTAGGGCTTACTATATGGTGTGAGGTTCCTCACTGTGTTGAAGACCATATGGTGACCCCTAGATGCTTTGTTTTGGGTCGTTTTAACCTGGATATGGGATGTTGTCTCCTTGACATTTACCCCATTTCCTTTCTTTTTCATATGATAAGTCAACTCAAACTATACAGTGCTGTCCCAATTATTTACCATCATTTAGGGATAAAATAAAATATCTGGAGTGAATTTCTTTTATGTACCGTATAGCGGGTTATTTTAGCGGGTTGGTAATTTTGGCGTATTTTAGCGGCCCAGCTTAAATCGCCAAAATAAATTCCGCCAAATTTCATTCTACAGTTTATATATTTAAACAAGTCTATGAAATTTATAACATTTTTTTTGTTATTCCCTTTGGAAATTAATATTTAAAATGACGGCTTGGATATCTATGTATTGTGCATATGAAGAGTTTGTATTCAGGCCAAGCTATGTAGGTGACAAATATTTAAAATTACTGAAAATGCAGGCACTAATAAAAATTACATGTAATTTACTAAATACATGTAATTAATGGCAATTAAAAATAATTAAAATCAAAGGATAATTATCATTCTTTTCTTTAATATTTTATGTTGATCAACATTTATTATAAACCGAAACTCACTGTTTTTTATTAACAAGGGAAATATTTTATAATGTATTTTTTGTAATCGCGAAAATAAAAACCGCCAAAATTTTTCGTATACATTTTCCCTTTAAAACCGCCAAATTTTACACCCGTCAATATAACCCGCTATACGGTATGTCCTGTACATATGAGTAATTACTTGTACTCATTCGAGCACTTCTCTAGTCGTTAAACGTGGCGACACTCCAAGTAGTATTTTAACGAGTATTTCTACTTTCAGTTGATTTTACTAATTTCACCATCTTCCAAAAATGAAAAGCGTTACTTTCACAGTCTTTTCCGATACTTCAATAATAATTTCCGCCGTCAACGGTGAAATATCAAAATCCTACAAGTCATCCATATCAATATCAACTTCATACTGATCCAATGTCTTGGAAAGGGTTATATCCTCCAACTTTTCGATGGTATTATTTGCATTTACAACCTCAGCGCATATTTGTGATTACCTGACATCGTCTAGGAGACAATCCTAGAAAATTTCGCTGACCTGCATCTTTGCAGCCATCTCAAACAACTTAAAGCCGCAGACGAACAATTTAAGGTCGAAAAGGGGGGAGATACGTCCAGTGATCTCGATTGTGACGTTGAATGCATGGGCTCTGGCACATGTCATTTACCAAATAAAAAAGGTGATTGGGTAAGTGTAGATAACCAAAAGTAGGGCCTAAACAGTCCCTCCTATTAGGTATTTACACATACTCAACATTTTTTCATTTGGTAACTATAACGTATAAGCAAAATTATTGAACTATGAAATAGCAGTTAATATTAGGTGACAGTTGTCAGACTCGTGTTGTACAGTCTTTGATGTAGCAATACACCCGGTTTGAGTCTCCTTACAAATCAATTTCTTAGAAATTAACTTAAATGTTAAACTATGTTGCACAATTTACCAATTCGCCGAATCATGAAAATAAGGTCAAAGTAAATTGACAAGTGACAGACTGTTACTTAATATAATACATTAATGCATTTCAAACCTTGAGAAAAGGACTAAGATGTGAAAACCATGTCAGTTTTTGCTCGACCATGAAGACAAGGCCATCTGAAACTTGTGATCCTGTCTTAAAGTTATTGTATTTAAGTGATCTATTATAAAAGTTGTCAAAGGTTAAAGGACTTTAACGACACCGTTGCCGGAGAGTAATACCTGTCGTGCTTTTTTTTATTTTTAATTCTTCACACATCCAGGAATGTCTCCCCTTAATCAAGGTTTTTCTAGTGCCTTCTATGTAGATTATTACTATAAAATCACTGTTGTAAATTAAAAACCAAACTTAGTTTTGATGATTATACTTGATTTCACATTGGTAATAGAGTTACCAAAATAAAAAAAAAATCTAATGTTTAAATACTCTCTTTAAAAAACAATATGCAGCTTTCACCAGTCTATTCTTCAGGGATGATATAAGTATTTTAATTCCACATATCCAACAGTAGACAAATATATAACAAAGGAAAGATAATGGTAAACACCTACAATGGCCGAAAATTACAATAACAACCCACAAGGATGTTTACATACGCTTGCCATTGCAAACATGGCAAAATTTTGCTTCCGGGGATTTCCCATTCGACTAACACAGTCTTCATGTACGTTTAGCCAAATCTCTAGAAAATAAAAGTAAGGGACCTTACCCGAAAGTTACGACCAAAAAAAGGGAAGGCAAAAAAACTTTCAACATCGCTATTGAGTGTGCGGGCGCCTGCCGCGTCTTTAGTAAATATGAAAAAGAAAGGAAATGGGGTAAATGTCAAGGAGACAACATCCCATACCAAGGTTAAAACGACCCTAAACATCTAGGGGTCACCTGACGGTCTTTAACCCAGTGAAGAACCTCGGTTTGCTGTGACAGACAGGATACAGATGACCGTGCAGTCTCAAACGGAAATGTTCCACACAAAAGAGTTTCTGTGATCGCACTGTAACAACTGTTTGTAACAAGCATATTAGCTTCCGATGTCATGTATTAAGCGCAACAATTACATGCATTGTTTTCTTCGAATCAAATAGAATGAAATTCAAATAGGGTCCCGAAGTATAGTCATGTCCAAGTCTTATGGATCTTTGAATCACATTTGTTCCAATAAAGGATAAATGTGTGGCCAAGAAATAAAAAAGTACTCCAACAAACTAAAGTAAAATCAATTCAGGTTAAATCCCCTGTCGCTACCCATTTGTCCCCTTTCATCTCGTTCCCATGGTTTACAATCATAATTTCTGTCTTTAATACATAAACATTCAAGTACGCAAGTAAGAAGTTACTGTATAAATTCTAGTATACATCACAATGGAGTTGATCGCTCGATTACATCACTCGTAGGTCGAGACAATAGATACATTTCTGATATGGATCTGAAGTTCACCTATCCATATAAATTTCCCGCCCCTACCCTTTTCTCTCCTGTTCATTTCATTGCCCCATGTCCCTTCAAACAGAATATCTTTAACAGTAGATACTGTATAAATTCAAGAATATTTGGACTTGATCGCCGGAAAATCTTACCGAGGGCTCGAGACGAAATATACATATCTCAGGGTATAACTACATTAACATTTGAAGCAATTATACCACATGATTGAATAAGCAATTCTAGTAAGATTAAAGTGCAGGGAGTAATATTTCAGCAGGAGAATAAGTTACTTGTAACAAATAAAAAAATAAAGGTTGCAGAGACATCCAGGGCAACAGGTTTTCATTGCCACTGGAAAAGGGAGAAATGAGTAGTGCTGGAAATTGGTATTTTAGCTTTTTATACGACACCCTCTCCCCCCCTCCCCCCTCCCCACACACACACACACACAAACAGAGATTCTGCTCTACTAAGAATATAAATGCGGTCTTTTTACTGCATGGAGCGAGGCGTAGTTCTCCGCAGTTTGGCTGCGTTGGTTCGCTGTCAATCTTCCTGCATTATGAACCTACCCCGCATAGAAATTGAAGAGGGTAGAGCTTATACTAGGAAAGAAATACAAAGATATTTTAAGTAGTAATAGTGCAAACTTTATTTTCTTATTTGTCTATTCCGACGTCAGTATGAGGACTGAAATTATGGTTAATAATTTTAAAATATTTAAGGAATGATCGATCAACACAGTAATTCTTGAATGCGCACATGGCATAAATAAACTGCAGCATTTTGGATCATAAATGTTTTCTATAGTCAGAATCTACAATTACAATTGCAGTATCAAATTGAAGATTTATGTTATGAACAACATTTTCGTTGTTAACCTGTGCAGATGTTTACTTTACAGCTTTATTGACAATTTCTATTGTTAGGAAAAAAAATTGCGGGGATATAATTAATTAGTTAATTATCATTTGATTTAACTGGGAAATTTCAATGATCACCACCTTTAATATACTAAATACAAATATGTGTAACAGAAAATGGAATTAAGCAGGTTATATTAGTTTTGATGGCTTCACTACATGCAATTGAGACATTTTGCTTTTATTGATGCATTTTTTTTTCAATTAATCATTTTTTCAAGTTAAGATGTTGATGACTGTATGACCCTTCTTGGACTGATGATCCTCCTTAAAGAGAAACCAGAGAAAAATACCTGCTTTGATTCAACATGCAGTATGGATTCATCTGTCATAATATATATGAAGGACAAAATGTATCCCTTGAAAACTGCGTTTTTTATATCGTCATTAGAGACAATGTTTTCGAATGTGACAATTTCATTGAGGCAATGATATGACTAATTGTCTGCATTTACTAATTCAATAAAGTGTATCCAAAGCCATGGGGGAAATTTTTCAATTTATGCAAAATATCGTTATTGGTCTGAAAGGTGAAGAGGGTAAAATAAATTTGGAGAGACGAATTTTATTAGTATTGAATACATAAATACTCGGGTACAAAATTAAAACATTCTTGCTCTATTTTTACATGACAGGTGTTTTTGAAAGATGTGAAAAGGGGTATTTTTTTATATTTCATGCATATATATGCAGACTTTGAAGAAACCTAAAAAATCGCCAAGTTTTTGTGCCAAAACTTTTTTTACAAGAAATCTTTGAGTTGGGTGAAAGAAGTGGACTAGAGGCTAATGCTTTGTTTCAAAACATGCGCAAATTTCGAGAGATGAAGATGGGAATAAACGATTGATTCCAACAGAATATTAAGAATCATCACATATAGCATCTTACTTTTCCAAAGTAGCCATCGTACCGAGATCTCCTCACTTTCATAAGGCTTGGACAATGTTCTTGTTATGATTTAAATAAGGTGGAGTACAGGAATTACTACAAAGAATTACGACACACAGAAAATTATAAAGACTTTCAAACCTTTATGGCAATACAAAAAATGGATTGCCTACGAAGACCGTAATATTTTTTGTTGTTTGTGTCGTACTGACGATACCACAGGCAGTTTTGTGATCGGTACACAGAACTTTAAGTTGGAATCCATCCAAGCTCAAGATTGTTCTGGTGCACACAAAAATATAACAAAACAAAAATCAGCAGACGAATTGTATTCATTTATTTAATTATATAATTTGTTGGTGTGGATGATTTTTAAATGACATCAAAGTTAAAAAAGGGGATTTCCATTGCTTGTAAAATTTGAAAATGCAGAATTTTGCGCCCGAACCTCCCTGTAGTGCTCTCGATGCAGCCTTCGCAACCTTCGAACAAGCACTTTCATTACAGGGTTAGTCAATTTTTCTTCACTAGTCCATTTGGCTACTGACCATTCATTTATTGTAAATCTCTGAAATATTAATCAGTAATAATAAATATCTCAAAAAGAATAATATTAAAGATTCTTCAGTCAAATAGGGGAAATAAATATGGAGAAGATAACAAGAAACAACAACAATGACCGAAAATTTCAATCACATGCCACAACTTCACAACAAAAACAATAAAAAGAAAAAAAGGCAATCGTCGACAACGACAGGAACTCTGGATAGCTGGACTTGAAAGAGTCACAAGCAAGAGCTAGCGGTAGGGTTAAAAAGGTTTATGGGTACCCAAACCTCCCTTTTTCTATCCCGTTGCCATAAAGCCCAATACAGGTAGCACAATCTGGAAAACAATAGATCAATGGCCCCAATCTGTGTAAATCATTTTACTACAGTGTAAACAATAATTCATTCAAACAAGAACCTGTCATACAATTAAAAAAAAACATCATTGACAACGGGCATCTTGAACTAGCAGAACATTTGCCCATCTCAACAGTGTTGATACTTACCTATATTCGGCATATATCACCCAAAGAAACCAGACAATATTATAAACAATGGAATTTCACTGAATAACGTTCTACTTAAAGGTCAAGATCTCACCAATAGTCTTCTAGGAATTCTCCGCTTTTGCCAAGAAGCGATTGCTGTGATTTGTCATATAGAACAGATGTGTTATAATTTTAAAGTAACTGATGAGCATCGTAATTTTCTGCGATTCATATGATGCTTGGACAATAACATGAAAAAAACCTTAAGTCGACTACCGTATGACTGTTCACGTGTACGGTCCTTCTCCCTCTGCAGCGACGTATGACTCCGGAAGTCAGTCAAAATAGCAGACAGTGATGTAAATGAATTTATCTTGCATCATTTCTACGTAGATGAAGGGCTTTTATCATGTCAGAATACATCGGCAAACGAACACCAAAGCAAGAACGAGGAAAGAGGAAATCTAAAATCAAATCGAAAATCACGGTTATTCACAGCAACACGTATTAAGGCAGTATGACATAAACAAAAATGAACAAAAACGCCACAAAACTAAAGCACTAGAAATGTTGAACAGGCGGTAGATTTAGTGAAAAGATCTCAGGATACTTTGAAAAAAAGAGGAAATCTTATATTACACGAAAAATCAAATAAATGAAAAAAAAAATCACCACGGTGAATTATATTACGACAGAGGATCTTGCCAAATCCCTCAAAAAATTGAAATTTCAAGGCCACAATTTACCTATCCTAAGAAGCATTGGTATGCCGTGGAATATAAACAGTGATTGCTTCACTTTGAAAGTAGACGTTCAACACAAACCATTTAGTAAACATGGAGTGTCATCAACCATAAATAGTCAGCCTAGTAGTCAGTACTTCGGTGCTGACCCGAAAACCTATTCTATTTAGAACCTTACAATAATTTTAGTAAATTTTGTTGAAAACTAAGGAGTATCTTCCTCATGCAAAGCTCTCTCCTTAGCTGATTTTGGCTTTAAATTTAGATCATATTGGTTATTTGTTTTCTATCAGGTTTAAAACATCTTTGAGTTTATGGACTTCCAAATGTTAAGATTTTATCTGCACTGAAGAGACATAAATTGTCGAAATGCGCATGTGCAGAATATAAATTTATAGTAACTTCGGTATTAAGTCATTTTCACCAGATTAGGTCTTCTGCTCCAGTATTTCTTCATGGAAAATTGCTTCTACATGATATGATCAATTTATTAGGAAATTCTGGATGGGATGATCTGCTATCAGATACTTCAGGCCACAAAATAGACTTTGATTTATGGCCGCCAGTTGGCGATCGTTGTCAATAAAGTGATCGCAAACTGAAATTTTTGGTCGTCAATCAAAATGTTTAGGTTGCCAGAGATCTTTTCAGTGTTTGAAGCTGTAAAAAGAAAATAGCAAGTAAATTGAATGATTGATGGGTTAGAAATTGATGTCCACTAGAAATATTTTAGCTCTATCACTGTGAGAACAAATTAATCAATGTTTAAAAATTGTAAGTCAATGTTAGTGAAAGAAGTGAATATAAAATGTGGAAGAAACAACTGGGGCAACGAATTTTGATTGCCACTGGAATAATGGGAGAAATGGGTAGGGACAGGAAATTTAGCCTTCTCTGTTCTCTTAGGATATAATAGAAATGCTCGAGATTAACCTCCAGTGAGCAATATTTCAGCTTTATCAAAATGAGAACAGGTAAATCAAATCAAAGAAATTTTAAGCAGGAGAAGAAAGAAATAAAAGGTGAAAGGGGTAACGAATTTCGATCAACAGCGGCAAAGGTGAAAAATTGGTAAGGGCAGGAAATTTAGTCTCTTGTATCACTCGCCGGAAGCTTTACCATCTGAGAAATTACCCGGACTACACTTCCTTTATTGAGAAGCTTTACACTGTATTTGACATCGACTGAACGCCGAAAGTATACTTCCTTTATTGAGAAGCTTTACACTGTATTTGACATCGACTGAACGCCGAAAGTATATGACAGAGTATAAATCAATAACGAAAACAGTATAAATACAATTTTTTTCAGTCGCCAAAAGGTAAGATATGGTGGCCCTTAAGGCGACTAGTTTTTCATTTTAGTCGCCAATCAGCATGTTTTGTCGCCTAGGCGACCATTTCAGTAAATTCATTACATGGACGAAGTAATTCACATATTCCTAAAATGTACAGTAATATTTCTTACCTATCAGCTTTTAAACGAGAGGTTCATATATTTTCTGATGCCTTTGTAAATACAATGCAGTCGTCTATTTGAACTATTCGAAGCTAACAATGTTACTGTAACCTTTCTCTTCAGTCCGACAATCGACTCTGGATCTACCCAGATATCTGTTTTCATCTGTGAAATATAAATCACGGTGACGACCGTAAAACTTGCTTCGTGACAACTGATTGATTGAATATTGTTTAACGTCTACTTAGCAATATTTCAGCTATATTAAGACGAGAACAAGTTTATTAATAAATATCATTTTGGGGTATGGAAAGGGCCATATACGGGAAATTCTGACTGCCACTGGAAAAGTAGGGTGAAATCGTCAAGGACGGGGAATTTAGCCTTGTAGCCGATCACCTACGGACCACCCAAAAAAGAGCTTGCTACAAGGGTTCTTTAACGTGCAGGAAGCGTGGCACTTCTTCCAACACGTGGACCTGAGTTTACATCCCATACGAAAGATGGGTTGTGTATTTATTAATCCCGCACAACCACGGAATGGGTACAATTTCTATATCCCGGGACCCTCGGGGTCAGCCTCCGTTTAGGAGGGGTCACACCCCGCAAGCCGGAGATACTAGGTCCTATTTCTATATCCCGGGGTTCCGTCGGGGTCCTCTGTTAGGAAGAATCATACTCCAAGCTCAGAGGATGCTGCGGGCCTATTCATAAGCCGGGACCGCTTACGGCGGTCGTGACAATTGTCAGGGATATCATAGTCGCCAACCCCAACTAACCAAAATCCGGAAGCATACCATGGAAAATGCGGAAATAATTTTTATTTTTTACAGAATCAATATATCCCGGGGTTTCCTCGGGTTCCTCTGTTATGAAGACTCATACTCCAAGCTCAGAGGATGCTGCGGGCCTATTCATAAGCCGGGACCGCGCACGGCGGTCGTGACAATTGTCAGGGATATCATAGTCGCCAACCCCAACTAACCAAAATCCGGAAGCATACCATGGAAAATGCAGAAATAACTTTTATTTTGCAGAATCCATGAAAATCTTTAGAAACCATGTTAGAAAGGTAACAGTATAAAGAAAGAATACATGTATCAGTTTGACTTATTCAGACAAATTCAATTCGCTTTGAAAAACGTTTTAAATACATGTGTGATGAGCAAGCCGATTTGGTTGATGACGGACCTTTTTACCTATTTTAGCACGAAAGAGTAATCCCAGACGAATAAAAGCATAGTTACTACCTTGAAAGAGACGGCACCTGAATCGGTCTTCAGCGGCTCCGGCTACAGGGCGCGTCTCCAGTTGATGGATAGGGAATACCCTGTCTATGCAGGGTAGTCAGGTCAAAAAACAGAAAGCCTGAACCTCAAACCATTGTATCCAAACTGTGAAGAGACGCTACGCTCCATGCAAAATAAAGACCCCTTCTGTATTGTCTAAGAGAGCAGGGTCACTGGGACTAGTATAGAATGCTAAATTTCCTGTCCCTACCCATTTCTCCACTATTCCAGTGCCACTCAAAACTCGTCCCTTCCACGTTTGTTTCTTAGTTATCTTACTTTTATTTCTTCGAGTTGATTAACTAGTTTTCATCCTGATATAGCTGAAACATCGCTTACTTGAAGTTAAACAATCAATAAATCCACCTTGAAATTCTACTTGAATGAGTAGTTTTGCCAGGTGTATCTAAAAGAGGCACGCAAACGTTCATTTTTTTAACCCTTCATAAGTATGTTGATGCGGATTTAGTTACTTCTTGATATCATTCTTTTAAGTGTATTTATTGAATAATTTGTTAGAATTTTACATTTAGTGATCAACTTGTCAACCATATCATGACGAAAAAAGTTCATCATTTCCACACATTATATTCTGATATTAAGAAAGACATAAAGTGCAAAGAACGAGTTTCGATTCCAACTAGAAATTGGGTAAGGGCAGGAAATTAAGCATTTGTTACAAAGCTAAGCGAATTTCCTCTAAAAGAAATATAAAATGTTTTAATACTGCATAGGACGTAACATTAGTTGATAAGTTTGAGCTTTAAGCACAGTGAGCAATATTTCAGTGTGAATTTGTCATGACGACAACAAGTTATTCGTTTGGACGTAATTAATCGTTTCAACATTATTATTATGTTACAGAGTAAAGATATAGTGGTGGAAAGTCACTGAAAAATGGGTAGGGGTAGGAAATTTAGCCATCTATAAGAAAAATAAAAGGGGTTTAAACATATGACTTGCGTTTCTCAACATAGTTTGATCCGCGGACTCAGGCTCGCCGAATTGTGATCATAATACCCTGCATATCCCAGGCATTTCTCTATTCACGTGCTCGGTGGCTCTGAAGCCAGATCCCCTGAAAACAGCTTCAGGTACCTAGGGTCAGGTACGTGAGAACTAAAACGAGTTAATCTCTTATAAAAATATAAGTAAATGAAGAAAGATATTAAGGTTGGTGGAAAACTTGGAGAAATTTTTATTGTAACGGCAAAATAGGAGAAATTGGTAGGGGCAGGAAATTCAGCCGTCTATACGACTCCCACAGTCTGTCCTCGGGTGAGAAATCTAGAAGGGTCTGTCTTTATAGTGCATGTGACGTGGTGGTTTCCACCAATTTTGGCTACAATTGTTCACTGTCAGGGATTTCTTGAATATAACATGTCTATCCACCATACGTGGGGCATTCTCCTTTCCAACACAAGTGGACGTGCCCCGTCATTCTGTTCAAAGCCCTTGAACTGATGCTTCGCCAGATGGCTCCGACAATCAACATAAGTAGGTTTTAAATAATGTGGTCTGATAAATGTTTGTGACTGTTGTCAACAATTATGCCATTCTATGGAACCAGTTTGCATACTGTATAAAACAAAGGCACCCAACTGCCATATTCATGCACTTAACTGTTGAGATCAATTTCATGCCTCTGACAAGGGCATCGGTACCTGAATCGTTTTCAGGATCTCCCTCTTCAGATCTGTCGGGTGCTACTGGGTGTTGAATAGGGAAATGCCCTTAAAGTGTAGTAAGGTAATAATAAAGAAAATCTGACCGATACCCATTGTGGAAAAATTGTGAGGAGAAAAACCATGTGCCATTCAGTCTCATACTACTTTTATATTTCTTGTACAAGAGCTGACTCAATTGGATCGTACAAAATACTATATTTCTCGCTCATACTCATTTCTCCTCTTTTTCAGTCGGAATCAAAACTGGTTAGTCCCTTCAACCTATGTTTCTTTTACTTACATATTTTTTTAATTGATTCACTTGGTCTTTACTTGACGTAAAACTCCAACTTATCAATCTTAAAAGGGCACTAGCCATTTGTAAAGAGGTTCTCAAGGGGATTTATACTTCATACCTATGGTATAGGACATACATAGCACTAAACTACTTTCAGCAAATCAAAAAAACTTAAAAAAATTTAGGATGTGTGCCTTCAATTTATTCAAAACTAATTCCAACATTATCTTATAGGTAGTCCCGCCGTGCGCGGTCCCGGCTTATGAATAGGCCCGCAGCATCCTCTGAGCTTGGAGTATGAGTCTTCCTAACAGAGGACCCCGAGGGAACCTCGGGATATAGAAATAGGACCTAGTATCTCCGGCTTGCGGGGTATGACCCCTCCTAAACGGGGCTGACCCCGAGGGAACCCCGGGATATAGAAATAGAACCCATTCCGTGGTTGTGCGGGATTAATAAATACACAACCCATCTTTCGGATGGGATGTTAACTCAGGTCCACGTGTTGGAAGAAGTGCCACGCTTCCTGCACGTTAAAGAACTCTTGTAGCAAGCTCTTTTTTGAGTGGTCCGTAGGTGATCGGCTACAAGGCTAAATTCCCCGCCCGTTTCGATTTTATCCTACTTTTCCAGTGGCAGTCAGAATTTCCCCTCCCATGGCCATGTCCATACCCCAAAGTGATTATTTATTAACAAACTTGTTCTCGTCTTGATATAGCTGAAATATTGCTGAGTAGACGTTAAACAATATTCAATCAATCAATCAATATAGATAGTCATTTATGATTTTTTAAATGAAGGGTCAATCCGGAATGGACAGGCTAAAATCCGGAATGCGGAAATAGCCTCTATTTTTCGGAAACATTCCAGGCAATCCGGAACGGTTGGCAACTATGGGATATGTACAGCCCTTGTTACTTTCGTCCCTTCAGAAAATCTATGGCCGTCACCACATCATACATAGATATGAAATGTCAGTGTCACAAATGAAAACTTACATTTTCAGCTAGATTCACGTCTTCCTGGATTTGACATTACCGGTTTTGACTCTACCATGGATTGATCACCCACTGACAGTGTGAAGGGTGCTGTATACAGAGCAGGACATGCTTACCATTCCATTCCGGAGCACCTGATGTCACTCTTGTTTTTTTTTTTTTTTTCTTCAAAGTTCACACTGTTAGTGCTTTAGTTTTTTGTGTTGTATATGTAGTGGCTCTGTGTTTTGCGGGCATATAGTGTCTTTGGTCTTCCGTCTCCTGGTGTTCTTAATTTTGCCTTGTCTCTGGACTTTGATTTATGAAATCTTGTGCTTTGTTTCTTCGGTATTCTGCTGCAGTTGTTTTGCAACAATGATTGAATATAACCTTGATGTATAGGTCTTTGAGACAGTAATTTCGTTCTATTGATTAAATCGATGTACACACTTCAGTCACGGCAATGGTGAATGAGTTTTAAAATGAAGACGCCATATGCTGGGGATGTTGGAATATTATTACTCAAAAACGGGAAGTTCACACCTTGAAAGTCGAAATCATCACGATTGTCGTAAATTTGGTTTTTAGAAGTCCGGAGTATTAAATTTTGAGGGATAGTTCCAGGTATGATGCTGATGATGGTGTATCATTTGGGTATATAAGATGAAGATTTTTTTTTTTTTTTTTTTTGTAAACAGCAATACGCTTTAGACGACTGTTTTACCTCCATATTAATATCATTAATCAGTTGACGCCACGTTATAGCTGGAACATTGCTGAAGCTTGTTTTCAACAACAATCAGTCAAACAATCGATCGTCCTGGAGTAACCTTAAGGCCTTCAACATGTTCACTAAGGGGGTGAACTTTCATGTGTCGAGGTAGGTTAGTTATTGTTGAATACTCGTTTCCACATATATTGCGAATATTCCCTTGTTGAAGTTTCTCTCCAACGTCGTATAGAAAACTTGCTGGGAAAGGTACGTGTTTCAATTCTTCCAGACCCCGAGGGAACCCCGGGATATAGAAATAGGACCTAGTATCTCCGGCTTGCGGGGTATGACCCCTCCTAAACGGGGGCTGACCCCGAGGGTCCCGGGATATAAAAATAGGACCCATTCCGTGGTTGTGCGGGATTAATAAATACACAACCCATCTTTCGGATGGGATGTAAACTCAGGTCCACGTGTTGGAAGAAATGCCACGCTTCCTGCACGTTAAAGAACCCTTGTAGGAAGCTTTTTTGAGTGGTCCGTAGGTGATCGACTACAAGGCTAAATTCTCCGCCCTTTTCGATTTCACCCTTCTTTTCCAGTGGCAGTCAGAATTTCCCGTCCCATGACCCTTTCCATACCCCAGAATGATTATATATTAACAGACTTGTTCTCGTCTTGATATAGCCGAAATATTGCTGAGTAGACGTTAAACAATATTCAATCAATCAATCAATCCAAATATCAAGTGGAATACTTCTATACAGACGTTCTACCAACTCTGTATTGTAATTTTACAAGTTTCAAATTCTACTTGTATACTCGTATAGGTGTACGTAAGTATACGTACATTTACAGATATTTATACCCCAACTGGATTAAGGTAATACAGAACGTTTCTTGTAATCCTCCTGTGATATTTCATATGAAGCTAGTTGATACAGGTGTGTGTGTATATATTACATTATGTTCTACAAACACTATTGTTATCGCCAAAAAAAGATTTAAAACCATGTGATTTTTGTAACAAATGACCATTTGTACAATCTCTTTATAGTTTCAGAATATGTTTACGCTCCAATAATTCAAATCATATCAACATGTGGCTAGAAATGTATATATTTTGAAGTTTCATTTTAAATTTAGGAACGAAGGGAAAGATAGAGAAGGTCAAATATAATTATATATTAACCTTTGCCTGGTGGTACCTGGAATGTGGGTAACCTCGCGATTTACGTTTAGTTCTATATCAACAATCATAGTGACCTTCTAGAATGCCTGTATTTTTTTTTTTTTTTTTTTTTTTTTTTTTTTTTTTTTTTTTGGTTACGTCATAGATTGAGGTTTGATAAAATATATCTACATTTACCAAAGCTTCTGTTGATTGAAAGAAAGAAATTATTATCACATGAAAGGGTTAATACTAAAAGACAACATTCAGTACAAAGAGCGAAGAGCCAATCATTAACGACCAACAAATTCTTTCAACAAATAAATCAGAGTTGTTGCAACTCATTTTGTGTTCTTTCTGTCAACAATTAAATGTTTTCTATCATACATGTCATACAGAAAAATTCGCTGCTCTTTATTTGCTTGTTTTTACGAAACGAGTCACGCGTTCAACAGAAAGTCACTCTAAATTTCCATTTGGTGTAGACAAACCAACAAGATTATTTTACTATAATTACATTCGTTCTGCTTTGTATGGAAATTCCCGTATTTGATTGGTTACGAGTACTTCCGATCATTTCCGTCACTCTGTTTTATCAGTCAATAAAACTACACCAGCACGCGACTCCTTGACAACGACAAAAGTAAACAAAGACGGCGCAGTAATCTAGAAGAGAAAATACCTCTTTCAGGATTTTCATTACGTTGTCTTGCGTGAACACTTGTATTCCATTTGCGGAATGTAACTATAAGTATTGAATGCAATATTTTGTAAATTGCGCCCCCTAAGGAAAATGACGTCACAGCATTGTTAGGTGCAACTTATTGATATTGAAATGTATGTGACTCTGTTTAACTGGCATAAAACTATGATTAACAGGAAAAATTTAACTGAATGAAAAGAAATCAAACAATTTCAATTACCTAGTGCACGTTGTTCTTCAAAAAACATGGAGTCCTTACTGCGCCCCCTATATGAGCATGTAACGTTGGCCTATTTACAAAAATAGACAAATCAAGTTAGGTCATGGAATGTAAATAAACCGCAGGTTAACTTCCGGTCACTTTGGAAGACGGATTTGGTGCAAAATTGGCATTATTCATAAGGCCTATTTATACCCCCCACGAACAAAGTTAAGGGGGTATATAGGAATCACTTTGTCCGTCTGTCTGTCTGTGATAGCAAATAATTTTTCGTAACAGCTTTCTCAGTAACTACTCATCACTGCAGCTTGATTGATTGATTGAATATTGTTAAACGTCTACTCAGCAATATTTCAGCTATGTCAAGACGAGAACAAATTTGTTAATAAATAATCACTTTGGGGTATGGAAAGGGCCATGGGACGGGAAATTTTGACTGCCACTGGAAAAGTAGGGTGAAATCGTCAAGGGCGGGGAATT
>MJUU01026637.1:0-17742 GCA_002080025.1 Modiolus philippinarum
TAATTTGTGTCGTACTTTTACCCCATATTTCTCTTATTATGACAAAAATAACCTTACGAGTATTAGGATGAACATGAACGCAATATGAATTTTGTGCAGGATGAAGGTACAAACCGCCGAACCTTGTATTTGGGCAAGCCTGTGCTTCACTGGTAAGCAGTGAAAGCTACCATCCTCTACGTACGTCACCAAATAGAGAGATGTAATGGATCATGATCCCCGATACGGTTGCAAATATTTCCCCCCCATGAACTCTTTGGTTTGCACGTAAAATTGATCAATATTATTTGTATTGAAAGAGAACAAAAAGGTCCGATTGGTACCAATTCGAAAACCGGTCTCTCTGGTACATTCAAAGAAGACCCAAACTCTACTCTGTGGTAACACAGGAGAAAAAAAAAACAAATATAAGCTAACGTACAACGTGGGGACATGTTCTATTTTCATCTTGCCATATCCCGCCAAATGAGTGGGCATGCACACTCACCGCCAAACAAAATTTCTCTACCACCAAAAGCAACCCCTCCCCCGAGCTTCAGTCGCACCTAGGTCAATTTCTTTGCCAACTAGCCAGGAAAAATAGTCGGGCCTGAAGAGCTCATAAATTTCTCTAAAGCTCCCTGTATGTTATTGAGGTAGATTTTATTACAAATTGCAGACAAATGAATACCGTTTTCCGTTTCTGATTGGACGAACGTTAAATATCAAATAGCGATTTTCCGTTTCTCGTTTCTCATTGGTTAAAACTATGAATAGCGTTTTCGCTTTAAACTCGAATTAACGATACCGATCGGAAACTATGGGTTTCCGTCGCAAACCCCTAGTTTCCGTTCAATTTCAATCGAAAACTATGTATACCGATCGGAAACCCATAGTTAACGTGCGGTATACCTAGTATTTCGCACGAAAACCCCTAGTTTCCGTTCGAAATACTAGGTATACCGCATTTTTGTTACTATCGCGTGTCATAAATCCCATCATCCTCTACAAACCTGTTCCCAGTACCACCTATAGTAAATGTTTATAATACTTTTCAACTTCCACAAGGAAAAAGAAAAATTAAACCCCGCCCCGTTTTATCAGGACGAAACTGGACGCCATTTTCATTTTCGAGAATCTGAAATTCCTATTGGTCAATAGTCTTCTGCACATGCGTTCTCCTCACTGCACAAGCGTACTCCTCACTTCTCCCCAAGAACTATCTATATAGCTAGGCTATTCCATAGCCTAGCTAATTACTTGAAGGAAAAATAACTTCACATGAAAAAATAAATCTAAAGCCGATTCTGAAGACATATGTTATCTAACTCAGATTGACCATTTCCATTCACACGAAGGAAAAATATAAGATAAAATCTCACAGATCGTTAAATCTTATATGATACCTATGCGATGTGTCCATCCGTCGTCCGTCCATCCGTCGTGTCTGTCTGTCCGTTCATCCAGCGTCCGAATGCTTGTGAAAGAAATACAATTTTGTATTCAAACTTGTTTTGTAAATGAAATAAAAAGGGATAACAGGAAACATCTACAATGGCTGAACATGATAATTACATGCCACAATCTGCCAGGAACCTACACATGAAAAACACAAATAAGACAAAACACAAACGTGAACAGCGATAGGAACTCGGGACAGCCAGACTTGGTATCGGCACTATTAAAGGCCAGCGGTATGGTTAAACCGGTTTATGGGTACCCAAACCTCCCCTTTCCCTATAGTATAATACACATACGAATAAAACCCAATACATGTAAGTTGTTTACCAAAAACTCCGGCAAAGTTTAATTTTTGTTTCAGATCTGCGTATGCTAATCGGACAGGGGCGGCAACCACGTGACAAACGTCGGATACAGTAAACATTTTGACAGTGAAAATATGACCGCTTCAGCTTTAGTTTTTGTACTTTACTCTCTTTTTAGAGAATTGTATTAAATTCATACAAGTATACGGAATAAAGACTGCTTAGAAGTATAAGAAAACACCTTTTTCCTCTCTGGATAATTTGTAATTAAGCCAAACACTTCAACAAATATGAAATCAAAGAAGGATACAATCAACATTATTAGTTCTTTTTACGAATTTCGACTCTTTTTTACATACAATCAGTATGGGTTTTGCTTTAAAATGTTGATTGAATTTTTTACCCAAATGTTTTTTTTCCACATAACTACCAGAACTTACGAGTATTTATAGAATATCTTGAAATGATACAGTCAACACTAAATTATATCCCGGATAAAGTCAGCACAATATGTTTCCTTAATTATAGTGTTGTTTGATATATTTAAGAAAACGCTCTTCTGGTCCAGGAAAACAAAAAACAAAAAATTGAGCAACAAAACATTATTCTGTCACACTATAAAGCATAGCGCCAGCGTGTGTGGGCGTGTGAGAATATTTCCCTACAAGGTGGCGTGCGTTGTATAAGTTAAGGGCACGTCCTTAACATTTTACGAATTTAAATGCGCATTGAACGTCGAGTGTGTCGGAAAATTTTGAACTTCAACATTCTCAAAATTTCCAACTTTCAGCAACGTGTTGTTGATATATTATGCACATGTTCGACGAATGCAAGAAGTACGTTGTACACAAGTTGTGTGCTATATGTAGTAGTTTCTCATAGGCATCCTTGTAACTAAAGAGTACCGCATCAGCCAATGTTTTATTAAAATGAGTGATAAAAGAACATGTGAATATTCCAAAGGAATGTACATCGCTGATTTCTTCAACAGCATACCGACTTTGTTGATTTGAAATTGATTTTTAAATTCATTTGAGTCCTACCACTCATGCAATCCTTTCCACCCTTTTTCGTCTGGGCTTTTCATCGATCTCTACCTTCCATAATGACATTTGGTTGAAGAACTGAAACTAATCTGACGAAAGATTGTCAGAATATGGTCTTTCACGCTATGCAGACGTTCGGTATACGTTAAAAGGCCATTGTAAATACGTTTGGTATACGCCAAGTACCGCTAGAGGAGGCTTTTGAAACGTTGCCGTACCTTGTTTCACATTTTGTTAGCGCTGCAGATGAGTTATGGATAAGTTTTCTGAGCGTTGTATGTTGTTAGAAAGAATTTCTGCAATTTCATTGTCTACGAACGTTTTTATGCCCTGCCTACGTAGGGGCATATAATGTTCGGGTCTGCCCGTTCGTACTTTCATCCGTCCGTCCGTCCCAGGTTAAGTTTATCCTTTTTTTCTGTAAAGGATGTATGCTGTTATCATGAAACTTTATTTAAATACACATTAGGGTATAATTAAACCGAAATCATAATAAAAGTATATCCATGCCACCAACTTCATGCTTTACTCATCATGAAATACCCGTAAAAATACGTTTTTTTTTGTGTGTAGAGAAAGCCTTAATCGTGAAAATTGATACCTGCAAATATGTCGATGTTTCATAAACTGCGAAAATTAATACGCTTACATGATAGCATTGTTCAAAATAGTTGCTAGGCGGGGTATTGTGTCCGTTAGACAAATATTCTTGTTACAAAAATTCTCGAACGTTGGCACACATTTGCTATAATACTGTAGAGTGACTGTGTCTTTAAGAGGAAAATAACATCGCAAGTCCGTTTTTGAAAACTGAAATCAGCACCTAAACCTGTACCACTTTCCTGATAAATTGATTCTGAGCGAATGCTGATATAGAGAACTAACAAATATATGTATTTAACGGGCTCGTTACATACATAATAAGAAAAAAGTCTAAATAAATTTTAATTCTTAGTTTCAGGGGACACGATGTTACATATGTTAAACTATGTGTCGATATAATAATCGTGTTTGTTGCCAAAGTAGAACAACATGAGCAATTTTATTAAAACATCAACCTTAATTTATAATTTGATTACAAGAACAGTATACAGTAAACATCCAGAATGGCCTGGAACTACAATCACGGTACAGCTTGGTTTCATTTCTTTCAATAGTGTTAAAACATTTTATATTGGTTGCAATGTTTAATTTTGTTCCCCGCTTGAGGAATTAAATGTTGTCGGATCGCAAAAGCAATCAGTATTTTTCCTAAGGACCCTCCATACTCAGAGATATGATCAAAACATGTTTTCCTATAAGGTTCTTTGTAAAATTATGTTCCGGACCTGTGAAGATGATTCTTTGATTATAATCACACTCGTTTACCGCTGTACTCGATAAATTGCTTACAGGATAACTGTACTGCTTATGATCGGTTTTTGCAAACACCAATATTTCCGGTTTTCGGGGATTCTTGTTCATCGGACATGTGATATGATATGATTACTGCACTCAATCTTTTGCTGGACAACATTTTTGTTCGTTTTGGCAACACTATCTTTAAACAGGTCATAGGTATTCCCATGGGTACAAATTGGGCACCTCTCATTGCAGATATTTTTCTGTTCTGTAATGAACGAGACTTCACGAAAAAACTTCAAAGGGGATCTATACAAAACAGTGATAAACTTATTTCAATTTTTAATGATAACAGCAGGTTTATTGACGATATCCTTACTATTGACAATCCTTAGTCTTTAGATTATGTAGACATCATTTTCCCATAAGAGCTGAAATTAAATAAAGCTAATGGAAAAATAAAGGGATATGGAGTAAATGTACATGGGACAAAATCCCTATAAATACATCGTTAGATTAAGCAAATGGAACAACGCTTTCATTGTCGTTCTTCACTCTGAAGTCACCACGAGGCCTTCAACAAAGATCAAGCATCCTTACCTAATAGTAAGTTCAAGACGGCCCCTAGCACCGGTTTAAGTGGAATTCACTTGTTAAATGTTGAACAACGCCACATCCATCCCCTGTTTTACATCATTTATGTCATGGATGGGGGTTGTCAACAAGCATAACATATGGGGCAAAGTACTCTTGCAAACACTGTCATCCGCTGCCCGACAAAGGGACCAATAGACAATACAACATATAAACGATCACAGGGCACTATCGAGTTGTTTGTAAGAAAATTTGGCAAGTAAAATCAGGAGATGTGGGCAATATATATACAGATGGCCAGAAAAATAGTTTAATTTTTTTTATACAAAAAAAAAGAAAGCCAAATGTGGAATTTTGATAATGCATCCCGAGTTCCTATCGTTATTTATGTTTGTCTCTTGTTTTCATTATTGTTTTTCTAGTGCAGTTCGCTTGTAAATTTTGGCATGTGATTGTAGTTCCCGGCCATTGTAGATGTTTTCTCTTATCCTGTGTTTGTACTTCGTATGAGAAATTCTCACATGAACAAATACACCACAACTGACAAAATATACAGAGCATACACCTAAAGCACGGGGATTCTTTATACGGACTCCACGCTGCACGGGAGACAAACTCCACGGCAAATGAACATATATATTGAGTAATTGTACCATGATTCCAAATACTGCCCTTTTCTGGATCTAACTATTATTATTGACTCTGGTAACATAAAAATTAAAATATATGATAAAAGGGATGATTTTTATTTCACTATTACTAATGCCCCTTTTCTTGTCGGCGACATTCCTCTGGCTCCATCCTATGGGGGTGTATATATCTCAACTAGTACGATTCGCACGCGTTTATTCTCCTCTTGACGATTTTAATGAGCGTAACCTTACTATCACAGCCAAACTCTTACAACAGGGTTACAGATTTCATAAGTTGTTGAATACATTTTAGAAATTTTATAATAGATATGAACATCTGATATCTAAATATGGCGTAATACGGGATATCGAAAAGATACTCTGCTTGCATCCGTTAAATTAGCTTTGAGATCTAGTGACCTTAAAATTTTACACACATACTGGCCTCTCACTGATACTGCCGATGTCTACTGAAATATATATTTGATTCTTGACCAAACCCTTCGGAAAGTTTCGAGATTGATTTTTCTTCCGTAGCGCGAAAGTGTTTTACCAGCAGACTAGGCTCCTTGAAGTAGCCGGTAGTGTAGCGGCGAGCACCCCGAGACCCATCTTGCAAAATTTCTCTCCTTTCAAGATTGTGGTCATGGAGTTAGCAGTCTACCTGTATTGGGTTTTATAGGTATGTTTATTCAACTATACGGAAACTGGACAGATAAAGGGGAGGTTTCAGTACCCATAAACCGGTTTAACCCTACCGCTTGCTTTTGCCGGTGACGGTACCAAGTCCGGCTGTCTCGAGTTCCTATCCTGTATACGTTTGTCTTTTGTCTTATTTTTGTGTTTTTCCTGTGTAATTCCTGCTGGTATGTAATAATAATTTTCAGCCATTGTAGGTGTTTCCTGTTATCCATTTTTACATTTGTTGAAAAAGCTGATAGTATTCATTCACTAATAAAGACGACTTTTATATTAAGAGTCCAATCATATTATGTTCATGAAAAATCACAAAAATTACATATTGTACATTGTATGGTAGTGAAGGATAAAAAAGTTTTCCGTATAAATAAAAAGAGAAAAAAGAAAAAAAAAGGAATTAAAACTGTTTTTCCAAATATCTGAGAAATATATACTAGTATGTATCATTCCCTTATGTTCAACTGCTGTATTTTCCTTCTTCCAACTGGTCCAGATAATTATTCATGTAGTCGTCTGCGAAGTGCAGCATCTGTAGTAGTGTCAGCAGCGTTAAAATGTTTACATCATTCAGTTCCATTTCTGATTCGTACTTTTTTACAGGGAGTATATGTGACCTTGGCAAACCCATAATCTGTGATACTCGGTCCACGGTTTCTTGGATTGTTGGACTGTAGAATACCCGAGATAAATCTTCAGCTGTCACATCACATACTCGGTCAATCTTCGTCAACAGAACAACCTGAGGCACTCCTGAAGTATTTTAAGACATACGTTTGGAAATTTTTACTGATTATTAAATAATGCCACTGTTATCAATATTATATTTGAAAAAATGAGAAATCGATTGCGATAAAACATTTATCACTTGATCAGAAATTTGTTCTATCTTGAGATAAATTTGAAGTCGCTATGAAATTTTCTTTTTTTCAGGAAAACATTTTTTACCATAGTATATAACCATTTATATTCAAAACTGTTAGCTTAGAAAAATTTCCAATGACTGCCTTCAATGTTCACTAATCCATGGTCAATGATGCATATTGTTGCCGGGTCACACAGTCCTAAGTTTTCTGTTCACCAACTGTCGTGTATTGGGATACAAGTCTTTCTCTCTACCACTCGGCAACTCGTGGTACATCTGCTGGTCACCTTTGGCACGTTAATAAGTACCTCAAAAATTGGAACAAAACAGCAGCAGAATTTTTCTTTAAATGGTTGGGTGCCGGATGGTGGTGGGCCTTTTTGGCTTTGCGGGGATTCCGTTTGTCCTATTCAAAACGCTAAAAAATGACTTCAGATAACGACAGTAAAGTAAATTTATAAATCGAAACGGACAAAATTCCGGAAAATAATATCTCACTTTTATTAAACCAGTTTATCTCAATATGATAAAATTAATTAATCAAAGATTCGATTGAACAACAAATCACCAATACCAACGATACCCATTGATATAAAGCCATTCAAATGTTATAGTACTTTCATTACAACACTGCCCGTTACCACATTTTCAGATGAAGAACAACAATATTTACTTTGAAAATCCAATCAGTCACCACTATAAGATGAAGGAAACAATAAAGTATACAAAAGAACTCACCAAATTCGTCTCGTACATTTTACTCCATATTTCCATAACTGTAACCTAAAATTAGCGTTACGAGCCCGATTTCCAACTGCAAGATGAAGGGCAACAAGTAAACATAAAGTACCCGTGAACTCACTTAATTTGTGTCGTACTTTTACCCCATATTTCTCTTATTATGACAAAAAATAACCTTACGAGTATTTGGATGAACATGACCGCAATAGGAATTTTGTGCAGGCAGGTAGAGGCAAGATGAAGGTACAAACCAACGAACCTTGTATTTGGGCAAGCCTGTGCTTCACTGGTAAGCAGTGAAAGCTACCATCCTCTACGTACGTCACCAAATAGAGAGATGTAATGGATCATGATCCCCGATACGGTTGCAAATATTTCCCCTAATGAACTCTTTGGTTTGCACGTAAAATTGATCAATATTATTTGTATTCAAAGAGAACAAAAAATAGTGGGGCCTGAAGAGCTCATAAATTTCTCTAAAGCTCCCTGTATGTTATTGAGGTAGATTTTATTACAAATTGCAGACAAATGTGTTCTATCATGTCTATATAGATCCTTTTCTTTTGAACGTATGTTAATGTGTCTTATAGCGCACCCGCCAATACTTAAGACCAGGTTTCTGGCCTTAAGATTTACACGCTTTCTAGCCTTCTCTATTGCTTTACCAGACTGGGCGTTGTGCCAGTAACGCCTCATAAGTATTTCGGACCAAATAATCCTTTTATTTGGGAACATGGCATGTAAGCGAAGCAAGTCACATTCTATGTCACTAAACAGCCTTTCTGTTTTGACAGAACCCAAATCATTAGACCCTAATTGTACTACCAAGAAACTTGGAGGGTGGTTATCTGCCAACTTTTTGTTTATAACCCTACTGAAGTCTCCCTAAGTCATACCCCTTTCGCCAAGCCAAACAATATAACCACCTGATCTCTGTAAGCCACGTTGAATTCCCCCGGGTCTACAAGCTGCCTCTTTTTTTGGTCCAGTACACTATGGATGATCCTAGAATCCAGATCGTTCGTGAGCCTAAAATACATTAAACATGGATCGAGTAACTTAGAAATTTAAACGAATGTATCTTGTGTAAGCATTCAGAGCCAGCGGCCCCAATTTTTAATAGTTTCATCTTTTAAAAACGTTTAGCTTCAGTTGCACCCCCTATTCTAAAAGAAAGCGATCTGAAATGACCTTTGACCTCACAAAAACATAATGATTTCTTTAAAACTGCGGAAAATTGATAACGAGTTAGGTTGGAGCCGTCAAAATGTATGAATAAATTAGAAGTAGGTCTGGAATGTTGGCGGATACGTAAAAAATAACTAAATACCGAAGTCACTGTGAATTTACTTTCTGCATATGCGCATCTCGACAACCCATGTCTCACCAGTGCAGACAAAATCCAAACGTTTGGAAGACCCATAAACTCATTGTTTTAATAAGCGGACGGGACAAAACGACTCGTTTTTTGTTCGCGAATAATTAACGTCGTACTCTGTTTTAGAATTTTTTATGTTTAGATGGAATTCCTCGTTACAGATACGTCTTTCGGATGAAACATCCATAAGTCGGATAACGTGAATCCCTGGATCGGTTTTGTTTTCGGAGGCAATTTCTCCAATACGAAGTAACGCGAAGAAACAAAGGCTGAAAGCTGATGAAAACAAACTCGACTCATATGTAGAGGAACAAATACACTGAAGAGATGCGATCAGTTGTTTCAGTAGAACGAGTGAAATCGGAACTCTTGGGTCCGATTTGTTGGGTTTCCCTTTTGAGTCCCTCTAATGATTTAACTAAAAACGATTTGGTAGTATCTTGAAACGAACGGAGTTTGTGTAAATAGCTTAAACCAGATATATAGGTCGTTACTGCAGAGACTGAAAAACCTTTGAGGGAGAGATAAGCGATATAGTAAATCAAGTCGCTTAGAAGTACGGGCCAAATTTCTTTTAGATTAAAATAGGACCTGAAAATGCTAAACGATTCCGCTGCCGTTTTGTAGGTTTTCCAGGTGCTTTGTGCCATCGAATTATTTTCAAGATGGGATAGGAGTGCTGCATTGATCTGCTTCTGGGCAAAGGGATCTGAAATGCTGAAAATTACAACAGGATAAGGAGTCAGCAATTAAATTTATTTTACCCGGAATGTGCTCTACCTTTATCATAATATTGTATTTCAATGTGCAAAAAACTAACTTTCTGACAAGGGTCATAACTCTACCTGACTTTGAGGACTTTTTGTTGATAATAGTAACGACTGCTTGATTATCCACATTAAAAAGTATCTTCTTGGTCTTGAGTTGTACACCCCAAATATACAATGAAACGACGACTGGAAATGGCTCTAAAATGTAATATCTGAGAATAGCCCATTTTCGGCCCATTCAAATGGCCAACATTTTAGAGCCCATTTGCCCTGAAAATAAATTCCAAATCCCTTATTTCGTCCCCCCCAGCACTATCCGTAAAAAGTTTGATAACATCGTTAGCAACCCAAAAATCATCTAACATGACTGTAACTCCATTATACTAGTCTAAAAATAGAATCCATACTTTTATATCTTCACGCATCTCATGCGAAAGGTGCGCTTTTTTTACCTAACATATAGCATCAATCAATCTCCGACAAAAAGCCCTATTAGGAGCGACAACCTGACATGCAAAAATTAATAATCCTATTGGGGATTATAATTGACACAAAGTTACCTTTCGAGAATGCATAACAAATTCTAAATTTTGCTCTAAGTTCACAAGCTTATCCCCGGGAAGCCTCATTTCCATTTTCAAACGAAACGCGCTTTTAATGTCTGCTTTTGCCTATGCCTTTTCGTTTTATTAAGGCCACGGCATCATCTATGCTTGAATATTTAACTGAACAAAACTGATCATCTATACAGTCATTAACTGACATGTTCGTAGGATAGGATAATTTGTGAATTAGGCGAAAATTTCCGTCCTTTATGGGTGCCAAAAATATCGGCGAAATCCGAATAGTCGGAAAAGATGGATAACTGAAAGGACCAGCTACTCAACCAAGCTCTACTTCTTTATTTATTTCTTTCTGATTAAATCTGCATGATCTACGACACTTTTAGAATTTTTAGACATAACCGGTAAACGTGGACCTGAATATTGAAGTTTAAATCCATATTTTAAGCCTTCTACCAACTCTTTTGCTACTAATTATTAATGAATTATCTACTTCATTGACACAAATAGGCGAATAGCCCAACGAATACACTTGAAATTTCTTACCTCTTTTTGCAGATTGAGACGGGATGATTTCCGGAACACCTGAAACATTTATGTACAAATTCACATTTTACTCCGAAAGCACATCTACCAAAATTATATCCTTTACAAACGGCAGATGATTTCTGGACATCTACATTTCTGTTTTCATGACCAAAATGAAGCACCCTTTGTCCCTCCAGACTTTTATTATAAAAGGCCTGGCGGCTTAAACTAAAGTTGTCCTGGTAGATGGACCTTTGTGGTGTGGAGACGTATTGGACCCACAACTCCATATCTATGTCGGACCATGAAGAATGTGTGCAACGTGCCTTACGCAAGCGAAACTGCTCATCGTACAGTGCCTTATCCCCTTGTAGAAGCTAGCCTTATATTATACATATATTTAAGGAACTCTTGTCCTTTATTGGGCCATTTCTCAAGTATAACTCCCATAAATATAATATAAGCGGATGTCCATGTGTGAATGTTTGAAATGGTACCCGGTTTTTGAGGCACCATCGTTAGCAAGCCGCCCTTCACGGACAGGTCACCACTTAATCCAGACTGTGACGCCAAATCTTTGGCTGATTTTAACAATATGCTCATATCTATATATTCCCCTGCCCATATTTTCTCCTTTACCTTAAGGGGGATATGGGCACTAACCGGGTCAGCTACGCTTGAAATATACGATGGAGCATACCCCTCTTGGTCATCTACCAACCTCAAGTTAAGCCCCGATGTGGCCCCTGTGTTACCCCTGACTACATTAGGAGGATATACAAACATACAGATGTGTTCTGTGGTATAAGACCGGTATCAGGTTGTTGGCCACTGGCTCTGGGCACGTTGTGACTCTGCACAGGAAGGGCTGGTTGCCGTTGGAACAGCGATGGACCCGCCTGAGTCTCAACATCCTGGGTGTTCTGTAACACAGTATCCTCATCTAGTCTAGGGTTTGAAGAAATTGATGTTGAAGGAACCTCTTGTGCGTGGGCGTTGTGTCCAACCGAGTTCAAACCAGCATGGTCATTCTGTGATGATGCCTGTTTCCAACATATTTGATGACTGTTTTGGTTTTTATTTCGCCTTTTTAGAAGGCTGTAGTTTTGCTGGTAACCTTCTTTTTCTTTTTGGTGGCATCATTTGAAAGGATGGCAGTGGATTTTACTTTTTTTGGCTTTGCGGGGATTCCATTCGTCCTATTCAAAACGCTAAAAGTGACGTCAGAAAACAACAGTAAAATAAATTAATAAATCGAAACGGAAAAAATTCCGGAAAATAATATCTCACTTTTATTTTTTTCTTTTGATCTCACTTTTATTAAACCAGTTTTTCTTAATATGATAAACTTAAACAAATTAAGATATCTTATTTTAACATATAAGATATCTTATATACTAATAGAGATATTTTATTGAAAGTTTAATATAGATATCTTATTTACTAATACAGACTAATAGAGATATCTTATATATTATTAAAGATATCTTAATTGCGTAATTATATAAGATATCTATATACTATTTGAGATATCTAATATAATATATAAGATATCGTATATATTGAAGAAGAGACATAGTTCTGCTGTAAATGCTATTGAAAAATATGACGGGTTGATATTGGATCAGTATCAATTCAAAATCCAAAAGAAAAAAAAAACAAAAAAAACTGTAATATTGTACACGTAATCAATGTAAGACCGGAGATACGATCCTAATCCCATAGATGGCTGGATACTGGATCAGTATCAATAAAATGATACAAAATAATTAAATAACAAAAAAACAATGTTAGGGTTAGGGTTAGATTTTTCACACAGATGAGTAGATTTTGGATCAATATTCATCTGAGGATCGAGCCTTTAAAATAGGAGGTTCCGGGAAAGGGGTTTCGGTCGATTTTTTTTTTTTTTTGCATTTGTAGTCAATTTTGCCCAGAATCTTCACGAAATCCAAAAATTTTACAGAAAGGGAGGGGATCCTACCCACGGAACCACCTTTTCGAACCTCCAATATTATCAATAAAACAAAATCTAAAGAACGTGCCAAAATATTTCCACTGGTTACTTATAACTGTCAAGCTAATCAAGAAATTCATTACATAATTTTTTTGATTTGTTAAAAAATTAAGCCTTTGAAGACTTCATTTAACTGCTTTCAAGTATATAAGATATCTCATATTATATATAAGATATCTCCTTTATTATATAAGATATCTTATATAATTTTAACTTATAAGATATCTTATATAACATATGAGATATCTTGTATATCAAATAAGATATATTAAAGGAGATATCTTATATATTATATGAGATATCTTATTTACTAAATATACAAATAAGATATCTCATATAATATATAAAATATCTGATTTGATATATAAGAAATCTTATTTAATATTTAAGATATCTTATATATTATATGAGATATCTTAAATAGTGAATAAATATGAAAACGGCATGCCATTGATACGTGTTTCGTTTGGCTCCCACTGTTTGTACATATTTTGGTAGTAGGTATTTATCGATTTCTTCCAATATATAAATGTGGTGCATGAGTTGATATGCATTATTTATGCTTTTGTTTTCTGCATGTGGACTGAAATATTCGCCCATATGTATCAACATTATTTTACCTGGATAAAATATTTTAAAATGGTCCACAGTATGTTACCTAAAAAAATTTAAAAAAAAGGATGGGTTTCCACTTAGTATAAAATTGCATATTTTTTTTTCTGAAAAGGTGGGTTCCAATTTCGTCCCTCTCCCCGCTTGATCCGCGAATGACTTTTAATTGACAGTGTTACCAGACGGTCACACACAGAGAAGATCGTGTTTACCCTTCCAAAGCACCTGGTGACGGGGTTATAAAACGGGCTCCAGAGCTCTTTGAGAGTCACGAGTCCATATTTGTGGAGCCCGTAGTCCAGTGAGTTGAGCCCGCTACCCTGTGAGTGGATCCCCCCATCATCCCGGAGCCCTAGTGTGAGAGTTCGTAGCCCTTGTGTTGAAGCTCGTAGCTCCACTTCCAAAAATGTTGGAACCTGGAGCTCAGAGACTGCGTTTTCCAGAATGATGAAACCCTCAATAACCCTTTTCAAAAAATGTTGTTATCATGTTCTAGATTGGATCTCTCCTGTCAAGTGGTGGTACAACACCCTTGACTTCCGGTTATCACCATACATGCAGAGCACGTGGAAATGCTAAATATACTACAATAAAATTTATTGCATTTATCATATAAAAACTGTAAATAGAAATCTAAAATAACAAAATTAGGAAATTTAGGACAATTATATCTATAGATTATTATATTTAACAAATATTTATATTTTTTAACTTGATTAAGTACAAAAATTAAAATGATGTTATCAAACTAATAATTATTGGTCAATCTTAAAAACACCAGAATTTGAAGAAAGATGACTCCATTTAGCCAATTCTGCCACAAACTGATTGATTGTATATAGATGCCGAAGTACAGACCATTCTTGTTTTTAAAAGCCTATATATATGGGGGAGGTTAATTGTCCCACCACTAGTGTTTAAGTATTTTTTATCGGTATTTATCATTCTTTCTCCATTTGTGTTGCCAGAAGTCCATTATTAGTGGATAATAATGGACTTCTGGTATTGCCTATATATTGGTTTATGATTCTTTATTTTAGATTTTCCTCCCATCTTCTTTTTTGTTTTGCCACTGTAATTGAATCCTATTTATTTCTGCTTGAATCATTGCGATATTTTGATCAGAATAAGATGAAATTTGACAACAAATTAGCCATATTACATTAGGTTTGTTTAAAATCATATGTATCACAATTACAGTAAGGAAATAAGTGTAGAACCCTGAGGAACACCTGCAGTCATAATAACGAACTAATTTACTACAGTTGAACTTTGATAACTCGAACTGTAAAAACTTGACCGTACTATTTTCTACACGGATCGTATTTACAAGTAAGGGTTGTTTTAACTTTGTTTGGACTTCATATGGGGGAGCTCCGTCATATAGTGGAATTGATCTTTTTTGCCAAAATACTGCACAGAAAATTCCAACATAAGGATTTTACAGCCCTATCTCCGAACCCATGACAGGAAGAAAAATACACTACATTAATGTACATTAAATTCGATGATACGAGGGTTGAACCCTGTTTCTTTCCCTTGTCACAATTACTCCTAATGAAGAGATCCAATGCATATCCTAGTTTTCAAATGGGCTTTGTTCCACGACGGAACACCATTAATAACTGTAAGATTGCTGTTGAAATTATCAGCTAAACGTATGATTTAAATTTGAGATTTTAAGTTAAAATGCTTTAGATCATACTGTTTTTTTTTCTTTTTTCTTTTTTTTAGAAGTTTGAAAACATCTTTGAGTTTATGGTCTTCCAAATGTTTTGAATTTATCTGCACTGAAAAAAAAACATAAGTTGTCGAAATGGCCATTTGCAAAACTAAATTAACAGTCAGTTCGGTGTTTAGTTATAAGTAAATACCTTTTATGTCCTCGGGTAAATTAGTCAATGATCTAGTGGCCTCTCACTGATACTGCTGATGTATACTGAAATATGGTGATTCTTGACTAAATCCTGCGGGAAGTTTTGATTTTTCTTCCACAGTGCGACAGTATTCTACCAGCAGACTAGGCTCCTTTAGCTAGCCGGCAGATTAGCGGCGAGCACCCCTTGTCCCATCTTTCAAAATTACGTATTGTCATATTTTCTCCTTTCAAGATTGTGGTCATGGAGTTAGTAGTGTACCTGTATTGGGTTTTATTCGTATGTTTACTATACTATAGGGAAACGAGACAGATAAATGGGAGGTTTGGGTACCCATAAACCGGTTTAACCCTACGGCTGGCTTTTGCTAGTGCCGAGTTCCTATCGTTGTTTACGTTTGTCTTTTGTCTTAATTGTTTTTCCTGTGTAGTTCACTAGCAGATTGTGGCGTGTAATTATAATTTTCAGCCATTTTAGGTGTTTCCTGTTGTCCCTTTTATTTCATCCAACCGCACAGATATTTGCATTTACTGATTTTTTAAAAGAAATACACATTGCACAAGTCTTATCTGCACTGTATTTGACATCAACTTGCACTGTAAGCCAAACAGATGATTCAGTGAAAGCAACTAATGATCGCGTACAGTTTCATATAGTAACAACTAAGCGAACAGACTGAATACACAAAGTAGCAACTAGGAAGACAGACATAATTCACTGGGTGTGTATGAAAAAACGTCTTTTGTGGAAATTCAAAGGCACCACTAGCAGATGTAAACCTTTACGTGAGTAACCTGATGGTTCTTGTATTTTAAGCAAAGCGTGTATATAATTATAAACAAGACAGTTGAGTCAGTATTTTCTTATCGCAAATCTGATGATTTATCCCGATTTAAGAACATATTCAGTGATCTCATGTATCTCCAAATGGTATAAACTATTCCAATTGTACACGTGCATTGATATAGTTTAAATTTTTCTCAACTCATCAAGAATTATTCAATACAGAGGCTCATATAATGTCCAAAAAGCGAAAATCTTAGACGACAACTAAGATTAAGTGGTTGGAAAGTTCAGCAACTTCCGTTTTGGTTCATTGTCTGGTTATACCTTGTGATGACTTTATGATGCATGATCTAAAATGCTAATCAAAAATGGAAATTAAAATGGAACATTTTTCATATCTGTAAACAGGGAAACATTTCGTTAATTGTATTAGTAACATCATTTGCCAAAACTTAGAAAAAAATCAAAATTTGTCTACTGATTCTCTCTACTGAAACTAAAAACGCGTATCAGAACCGTTGGAGTTCGGGTAGTTCTAGAGACCCGACTTAACTCGAAAGATAGTTGGCAGAAAAGAAAAGAATTAAACCCGGTGTAGATGTGCTATGCGTATTTGACTTTTTAACTGAATTAAAATTGTTAGTACAGTACTGTAAGAGTATATGGAATAAAAAAGATAACAGGAAACACCTACAATGGCCGAAAAACATAGCCACATGCCAGAAAGTAAATAGGAACTGCAAAAGAAAAAACCCACAATAAAAATACAAAAGACAAACATAAACAACGATAGGAACTACAGTACAGTAATATTAATGTTACCCCTTTTTCTTAAATACTATTATTATTCTGGTTTAATAATATTGTAGCTTTAGTAGTAATTGAGTACGTTATAAATGGATAATTACAAATGACTACAATACCAATATCTTTGTTTTTTATATATAGGAAAACAAAACAGTGTAAGTATAAAGTGTGGTTTTTGCTAAATTTATCTTTTTGTTTAGGGACCGACCATTTAACCTGAAAGGGGGGGGGGAGGGTTATGGTTTTTTTTTCTGGACAGAAATTTTTTTCGCGCTTCGCGCGAAACAAATTATTTATTTTTTTCACACGTATCAACAAAATATTTTTTCCAAAATTAACATTATTTTTTTGGGCAGAATGCCTCCTTCAGAAATTTTTTTTTCACCATTTTGGCAGCCAAAATATTTTTTTCACATAAAATCACATCAAAAATATTTTTTTAGAAAAAAAAAACATAGCCCCCCCTTTTTAGCTCACCTGACCCGAAGGGTCAGTGTGAGCTTTTGCCATCACTTGGCGTCCGTCGTCCGTCGTCCGTCCGTCCGTCGTCTGTTAACTTTTCATATAATCATCTTCTCCTCTGAAACCACTGAAGCAAATTCAACCAAACTTTACAGGAATGATGTACTGAAGGTCCTTTACAAAGATTGCTCATTTCGTTCCGATCCGATAAAAAACATGGCCGCCAGCGCGGAACTTAGGTTTAACATTGAACCCTATGGGAAAATTCACATTTTCTTCTTC
>MJUU01026638.1:8515-18997 GCA_002080025.1 Modiolus philippinarum
CAATTTATTTAGTAAGATTTAAATGGATCAATTTTAAACAAGTTTCTAATTTCTAATATTGTTATTGTTAAACCAAAAATTACTATTATGTTTTTTAACATTTTACACATCTGTTTTACTTGTATAAAGCTATATGTTTTTATATTAATATTTTATGTATTTATTAGAATTTTTCAATAAACCCAACAGTTCTTGCCACAATATAGCTGAAATATTGCTGAAGTTGGCGTAAAACATCAATCAATCAATTAGTGTATTTAAAATTCATGTCCTATTGAATAGCACTTCACAAATGTATAAAGCAATTTAAGTTGTAGTCGTATTGATCCGTTTTATTACTAGACTATATTGATAGAATTAATTACATTTTACCATTTCTCGAGGTTGGGGCGCACTGGGGAAATTTTTTCATTTGTGTGTTAGACCGTCTGAAATTCTTTTATTCGCTGAACTCCCGGAATTTTTTTTTCCTCACTTTTTCCTGTGTAACTCTTTTTCCTTCGCTGTACTCCCGGCTATTTTTTTTCTCACTTTTTCCTGTGTAACTTTTTTCCCTTCGCTGTACTCCCGGCTATTTTTTTTCTCACTTTTTCCTGTGTAACTCTTTTTCCTTCGCTGTACTCCCGGCTTTTTGGGGGGGGGGCAAAATTTTTAGTAGTATATGAAATGGGGTTGCACTGAGTAGTAGTATAGGTATTGGGGTAGTCTAGCGAACCCCCCAAAAATACTATAAACGCTAGAAGTAGGGGGTACTTGTAATTTGTTAAAAAAAAATTTGGGAGGGTACTTACGATTTGTAAAAAAAATATTTTTAATACCTACACTACTCCTAAACCTGTTTGAGATGTTTGTTAATTTTTGCGCTAAACATGATCAAAATCTTTTATTAATTTTTGCTCTATACCTGATCGAGATGGTTGTTAATTTTTCCTGTAACAGATAAAATATTTTCTTCGAAGATTTGTTTTTGCTGATCAACTAGTAGTATGAAAATGAAATTAATAAATTTTGGAATCATTTTATAATAATAAATACTTGACAGAAATAGAGAGAAATGGAACAATGGCACCAATTTTAGAAGTTCAGCATTATCAGAACTTAATTATTCTTCAATTTATCAACACTCATAGGTAAATACTTGGTTTAATAAAGAAAAACCGATATAGTGCACAGATTTTGATGATAAGAATTGACAAACCTTTAGATCGTTAAATCCAATTTCCCAAGTTGCATAATAAACAGTAAATTTCGTTATGCTGTACACGTGTTTCAAGGAGTAACCTCTCATCAGCACCATTACAGTGAAATAATTTGAAAAGCCATAATCTAAAAGTAGTCGAAAAAGAGGTACGTACTAATTACCACAAATATCGAAATATGAGGCAAAAACCAGTACTAAGGACATCTACCGAGTGTATTACACGGAATGAAGCCTCAGTATTTCATAAAAGGTTAGAGTTTTGATAAAAACAGTAAATGTCTATAAAACGCAAGGTAAAATTTTAATGTCGGACAAATCTGATTTGGGCTAGTGAATACCCTTGTGGACCACTTGTTCACCAGCAGTGGCATCGGCCCTATGTTCATATAAGCGGGAATACATTTTAATTTGTGTTTTTCTTTTAAGGCCTAGCGCAATATATCGTATTTTGGCCTCCCTCCCTTTTCTTTGTACACCTTTTATCTCTTCTTTTAACATCTCTTTGCATCGGAAAATTGAGCTCACAAGAACTTCAGTATCAACATCTTACCATTTAAATAAGAAGAAAGACATGAAAACATATGCTGACTATGTCCCCTTCTCTGAAAAGACACATTAATTTCATTTTCTCCATATCCTTTCGCCCGGCACCTGGATCGGGTTTCAGGGGCTTCGGCTACAGAGCTGCCGGGCGCGTCCCCAGTTGGTGGATAGGGGAATGCCCTGTCTATGCGGGGTAGTCAGGTCATAATACGGAAAGCCTGACCGCGAANGGTGGAAGAAATGCCAAGCTTCCTGCACGTTAAAGAACCCTTGTAGCAAGCTCTTTTTGGGGTGGTCCGTAGGTGATCGGCTACAAGGCTAAATTCCCCGCCCTTGACGATTTCACCCTACTTTTCCAGTGGCAGTCAGAATTTCCCGTCCCATGGCCATTTCCATACCCCAAAGTGATTATTTATCAACAAACTTGTTCTCGTCTTGATATAGCTGAAATATTGCTGAGTAGACGTTAAACAATATTCAATCAATCTTTTACTTACAATTGTTTTGAATTGATTAACTTGTTCTCGTCCTGATATAGCTGAAATATTGCTCACTGGACGTTAAACTCTAACTAATCAATCAATCAGTCCATATCCTTTCGTAAAACATTAATTAGCTCTTATTTTTCTTTTTCTACATGTGTAAGGTACAACACTGTCCCAGGCATAACTTTTATCTTAATGCTTGTGTTGTTCATATTTTATAAGTAAATGCATGGAATCGTGACGGAGTGTCAGGTAAATGAATAAGGTCACTCCGACCGTTACCTTTATTGTCGAAGCTTAATAGTTATTTTTCCCTTTGACTTAATGTGATGTGCAAACAGTAGTACTTTTGCCAAATGCACTCCATAGTCCTATATAATATTATTAAGCATGATAACATGAACTCGATGCTACATACTAGTACCCAAGGGTTTGTCACTACAATTTTTAAATTTATTATAATATCTGAAAACCTAAAATCCAAACCTTACTACGTATATTTACTTAAAACATATATTGTCTACCAGAGCTCTTTTGTCCGCCATCTTTCTATTTTATAATAATGACAAATCGTAGAAACACATAAGATCCCAGACTCTCAACTATATAATCTTATTGCATATGAGAATAATATGAAAAAAAAAAGAAAAAAGCGAGCTTACCTTTCTTACAGTATAATTTTCCGTCCTTATCGAATTTCGTTTTTGATTTATACAACTGTTTGAAGATGTCATACATTGTCAGATTGCATGGTTTTTAACATCTGATATGCCTCTATATAGATTGGTGCAATATAGGTACACTGTGCAGTTTGGGTACTTCCACATTAATACCTGAGCAATATAAAATTTATAGGATAATTTACGTTGATTAAATATAAATATGGCTTGCCATACATTCAATCAACTGTGAAATTTCCAGAATCAGCATACAGTACACACATGATGTTTCAATTACAAAACACATGTCTGAAACTTTCCACAGTGTAAACGCAAACTAAAGGCTTCCAAGAGCCTGTATAGCTCACCTGTTCAATATTACTAAATTTGGTTGAAATCCAATGAAAGGTGTGGGAGAATTAGCGTCCACAAACTTAATCTATCAAAATTTTATGACAACAAGATGGGAGCAGTCGGAAACGACAGCTAATACCCTCGCCTGTAGCAATTTAATTCCAAATTCTGTTAAAATTTCAAAATATTAATTCTCAAACGCAGCTATGAACCTGAACACAGACAATAACCCGAGTTATTCAAGCCTAAAATGTAGGTCAGAGTAACTCGATAATCATCTGAATCAGCATCACTCTCAAAGATGCATCCACTAACCTTAGCTGATTGATATGCCTCAAGTAGCTTCTCGGATGTGAACCTTGCAGCAAACCATAACCTGAGTCATGAAGGCATAAAATGTAGGTCAGAGTGACCCAAGTATCATCTGAAGCAGCGCTAGCATAACTCTCCAAGATGCATCCACTGACCAAAGGTGATTGATGTAGTATCTCAAATATGAACCTTAAAATAAACTATAACCTGAGTCACAGAAGCGTAAAATGTAGGTCAGGGTGACCAAATTATCATCTGAAGCAGTATCACTCTCCAAGACGCATCAACTGACCAAAGATGATTAATGTGCCACATGTAGTTTCTCAGATATGAATATTAACACAAACTTTAACCCGAGTCATGCATCCCTCCAAATTTGATAGAAACATACAGGGCCATTTATCATGAGTTGAGGATAATGGAGGCATATCCTTAGACTCCAATAAACTAAAATGACAAAGTCCAAAAACAGCATAGAATCTGGAAAAAAACAAAATGCATGGTGCACGTCATCAATATATACTGAAGCATTCCTGCAAGTTTGGTTGAAAAGTGCCAAGCGGTTTAGGAGGAGTTGCGGATAATGGAGACGTACCATCAAGACTACAGTAAGCTAAAATGACAAAGTCCAAAAACAGTGTAAAATCTGAAAAAATACAAAACCAAAGAAAACCAGAATGCATGGTGCACATCTTCAATATATACTGAAGCATTCCTGGAAGTGTCCTTGAAAAATGCCAAACGGTTTAGGAGGAGATGCGGATAATGCTTAAAATTTTTGAGCCTTACAAACTGACGCAAGACGACGGATAGTGATCCCTATGTTGTCCTGCACTAGGTGCAGGCGACACATTAAAAGAACATCAAGGTTTTCAATAATGAAGACGAAATTCACTTTTTTTTTTTACCGAAAATTCAAAGTTCCATAACTCTGGAAAAGAAAAAAATGATCTTAAAAAAGTTTTGTTCTCTCATACTCGATAATCTTGCAATGTTTAAAGAAAAAATAAGCATAATCCGGTTAGACTGTGACGTGTGGACGGAAAATGCCATATTATGCATTTCTGGGATATTGAAAGTCCCATTTGTGTTGACAGACGGATGAACACCGGTATACCATAATACTTCCCTTATTAGTTGCTCAAACAGTTTTACATGACAAAAGACAATAAATTGCTGTGCATGATACGCCCGTCCACAGTCAACCGAACTTTATGGCATTATTGGAAAACAAAAAAAATTTACTTGAAAAAAACAATCAAACAGAATATGTGCCTTACCAACATGCAACCATTTAACAGCTAGAGCTGTCACCGCTGACGCTCAGTTATACCCCCCTAATTGAACACTGAATCAATATGGAGAGTGTTAATTTAAGTGTGTTTGGACACAGTACAGTTGTGGACACAGTACAAATATTGACGCAATTATATACCTCCCCCTTTTTTCCAGAAAATATTCATAGACTAATTATCTCCCCTTCAAAATTTCAGACAGAATCTATATAACTCCATGCACATCTCCAGGTGGTATACTACAACTGTGCAACATTTCATCAATATCAAAGAGCCCGTTTCAGAGAACATGCGCTGACAAGGTTCACACCCCCACCCATTTTTCCAGAAAATATTAAAAACAAATTATCTCCCTTCAAAATTTGGGCAGCACCCAATATTATTTCATGCACATCAGCTGTTTTGGAAAATATGAGCCGACAAAGTTGGCCCCCTTTTTTTCCAGAAAATATTTAAAGACTTATCTCCCTTTCAAAATTTCAGACAGAAACTATATAACTTAATGCACATTTTCAGGTGGTATACTACAACTGTGCAACATTTCATCAATATCCAAGTACCCATTTAGGAGAACATGCTGTGAAAAGGTTCACACCCCACTCCTTTTTCCAGAAAATATTCAAAACAAATTATGTCCCCTTCAAAATTTGGGCAGCACCCATATTATTACATCCACATCTTCAGGTAGTGTACTACAACTGTTTACATTTCATCAAAATGAAAGCAGCGGTTTTGGAGAATATGCGCTGACATAGTTGCCCCCCTTTTTTCCTAGAAAATATTCAGACAAAATATCCGTCTTTCAAAATTTTGCACAGCAACAATATTACTTCATGCACATCTTCAGGTGGTGTACTATAACTGTGTAACATTTCATCAAAATCCAAGCAGCGATTTTGGAGAAGATGCCCTGGCAAGGTTTGACCCCCTCTTTTCCAGAAAATATTCATTGACGAATTATCCCCCGTAATAATTTTGGAAAGCAATCATATTGATTCATGCACATCTTCAGATGGTGTACTACAACTGTGCAACATTTCATCAAAATCCCATCAGGGGTTTAGGAGAACATGCGCTAACAAGGTACATGGATGGAGAGACGGACAGACGGACGGACAGGGCGATTCCTATATACCGCAAATTCTGTTTGCGGGAGTATAATTATCAAGTTAATGCATAGAAAAGGTAGAATTTTTTATTTTTTAAATATGAAGTCCAAGGGCCATTATTGTGTACAAAAATCATCCAAAAGGAACTAAATTTAAACTCAATCAGTAATTTATAAACATACAATCATATACCATATATCAAATCAACATGTTCAGGCTTTATAGAGAAAAGATGAGAAACTTATGTTTTTTGCCAAGTCCAAGGGCCCTAACTACGTACAAAATCAACCAATCGGGACCAAACTAAAACTTGATATGTATATCAACTGATACACTCATATACCAAATATCAAATCAATATGTCAAGCAGTTACAGAAAACAGAGGCCCCCAGGAGCCTGTATTGCTCACCTAGTTTTCATTTGCCACAATCAAGCTAACATTGTAAGTAATGCAATTGAACTTCAGTCTCTCCAACTTTGGTAGCTCGAACAAACCAATATCTTGAATTGCATTTAAAGTCTGATCATATTTTACTATACGTCTCTGTTGGGCTTTTCTGACAAAAAACGTTCTTCCTAAGGACCACATATGACACAAGTTTTGAAGTCAAGACATCATTTTGTAAATGGTGGTCAATAACAATTTTTATGACCATATTTTTAAGTAAAGTTCTAATATCTATTTGGAAACCAAATTTCATTGAAATCGGAATAGGTTGAAATTTTCCCTCCTTTAATTTTTTTTAAAGATCTTGCCATGCTGATCATTTACACCCCAGTCAGATTTTTGATATCTGTTATGGTTTTCCTGTTTGCAAAATACAGCAATTTACCCCAATGTTCTATTTTTAGTAACAACTGCGATCTTGTTAGGTTTTGTTAGGTCTGCTGATTAATCAAATACAATTTTGTAGCTGCATATCCTGGTGAAGATTCAGGCCAAGTTTGGTTACAATTGGCCCAATGGTTTCAGAGAAAAAAAATTGAAATTGTTGATGGAAGGACGGACGACGGACACAAAGTGATGGCATAAGCTCACAAGGTGAGCTAAAAACTTGGGGAAACCTGTATTTTTCAAAATTTGACCAAGTCCATGGGCCATATCTCTGTATAAAAGGAACAGACGTAGAACCAAATTCGAACTTGATTTGTATATCACCTACATACACTCATATACAAAATATCAAATCAATACACAACATGCACAAAGTTTGTCAAGCAGTAACAGAAAAACTCCGGAACCAAGGGCCTTAACACCGACCGGAACGAAATTCGAACTTGATCTGTATCTCACCAAGATATACCATACTCATATACCACATATCAACTCTATGTCAAGCGGTTACAGAATAAAAACTTTGTTTCAAAATTTCACTAAATCCAAGGGCCATAAATCTGTACAAAATCAACCGACCAGACCCCAATTCGAACTTGATCTGTATCTAACACGGATATATAAATCAATATGTCAAGCGGTTTCAGAAGAACTCTGGAAACAAAATATAAATAGGTCTGTCTTTTGATGGGTGTATAAACGGGTCTTTTAAAAATAGCTATTATGAATTAAATAATTGTTCAGTCTTCATTCATCCAAATACTATAGCTATTGATAAAGTTTAATAGACCTATTTTTTTCTGTCAATTTAAAAAAAGTAAAGGCAGGAAAGAATTTTGGTATAAGGTCTTACTTGAAAGTTTCAAGTTGAAACACTATGAACCCAAGTAGTACATTGCAACTCCCTTATCCATAGCTATTTTTCTGTCCATTTGAAAAAAGTAACAACTGGGAAGAATTTTGGTATAAGGTCTAACTTGAAACACTGTGATCCCAAGTAGTAACTCCCTTATCCATAACTCTGTCCTGTGCTGATTTTGGCTTTTCATGTAGATACTATTGGTTAATCTTTTTCTTTCAGCTTTTACTTATATTTCGTGTAATAGTCTTCCCAATGTTTTGGTTAGAACTGCACTGTACCATAACATTTACAGATTTTGCATTATTCAAGGGAAATTACTCTAGAAAATCTGATCACGATGGAAATGCATATTGACCTGTATTTTATGAATAGTAACATTGTCCAAAAATATTAAATCTTTCCTTCACAGCAACTCAAGTAAATATCCGAAACCAAAGTATGATGGACGGACGGACAAGAGGAATTCTATATATCCTTTTTGAATAAAAAAATTATGCAAATGCAAATAATGATTTTAATGTGACATTTTGTGAAAATATATAATCTGTTTGAGAGCAACAAGAAAATAAATATTTTTTCTAGAGAAATCCCCAAGCCCCCACCCTTGAAAATCAATCATATCATGTATATTTCGGTTTATGGATTTCCAAATATTTGACCGGATTTGCACTGAACATGCTGGAGAAACATAAATTGTTAAAATGCGCATATGAAGTAAATTGATTCACAGTAACTTCGGTATTTTGATATTGAATCAGACAGGTTTACTAAAAAAAATGTAGATATATATTTTAGTTAAACATGTTAATGGTGCAATGGCAAGTGCAAGAGCATATTGAATGTTCATTTAATACCTGGGCTGATTTGCACAAACATCAATTAAAATCAACTGACATTTAATAAAAGAAAATATGTCCATGGGACACGGATGCCCCCACCAGATAAATATCATCAAACAGGAAGTAGATGAGTGACGGACTTGAAAAGGGGAAACACGGTACAACTCATCATATCAAAGCTACATACCAAATATCAAATAATTACTACATACACAAGCTGGGAAATCTTTGACAAAAAAATTTCAATATTTGGCTATAATGGGAAAAACTCAGTTATTGTCAAACAGGAAGTAGATGAGTGACGGACTTGAAAAGGGGAGACACGGCACAACTCATCATATCAAAGCTTCAGACCAAATTTCAAATCACTACTACATGTGTAAGCTGAGAATCCTTGATGAAAATTTTCAATATATGGCTATAATGTGGAAAAAATCAAAATTATCGTAAAACAGGAAATATATGAGTGACAGACTTGAAAAGGGGAGACACAGTACAACTCATCATACCAAAGCTTCAGACTAGATATCAAATCATTACTGGAAACACAAGCTGAGAAATCCTTGACGAAAATTTTCAATATATGGCTATAATGGGTAAAGTTATCGTCAAACAGGAAGTAGATGAGTGACGGACTTGAAAAGGGGAGACACGGTACAACTCATCACCAAAGCTTCAGACCAAATATCAAATCATTACTGCAAACACAAGCTGAGAAATCCTTGACAAAAATTTTTCGGACGTACGTACGGACGGATGTACAGACGGACAAGGGTAAAACTTAATGCCCTCAAAGTTATTATAGTTATATTATTCATATCCTCACTGCTCAGTGCTGTCAAGTACTAAAAATATACATGTAGCAAGGCTGTCAACGTTTTCATACACACATTATCCTTTATCAGCTTTCTAAATGTAATGAATTGTTTAATATTCCGTGTTAACTTCATTTACTATACTAGTCGGGCTAGCTAGTATTTTGAATTCCTAATTCTGTTACAAATGTCAACTCAGACTCTGAATTTTTCCTTTCCCCTCAAAACAATAATCAAAGGCATGTCCTGATCACGGTGTTAAGACTTCTGCCAGAAAGGTTCAACATGGACATATGATCATGATTCTCCCCTGAAAAATACAAAATAAGATACAATGCTTCAATGGATAATATGCACCTACAGCATAACAAAATTTACTGTTTTTTATGTAACTTGGGTATTTTTGTATTTTGAAACCATTAGACCGATGCCACTGCTGGTGGACCAGAGGTTCCTGAGGGTATCACCAGCCCAATAGTCAGACTTGTATAACATGAAAATTTTGCCTTGCGGTTTATAGAAATTTACTGTTTTTATCAAAATACTACTGCTTCATTCCGTGTATGGCACTCAGTGGATGTCCTTAGTACTGGATTTGGCTTCCTATTTCAATATTTTTTGTTTTTAGTAATTATATCTTTTCTGACTATTGTTGGATCATGGCTTTCTATCTTATTAGATTCTAATGCTGCTGACGAGAGGTTAGTCCTTGAAACATGTGTACAGCATAACAAAATTTACTGTTTTTTATGTAACTTGAGTATTTTTTTTTTATTTTGGTAAAATTTAATACTAAGAGCCATAAAAAATATATAGATTCTCGTCCGCCCTTTTGAAAAAATAGGCGCTGGCAAATTTTTATTTTTAATCGTTAAAAAAATAGCATTTATGGTTAACAAAATCTATGAAAAATTGAAGATGATTGCAAAAAGGAGGCATTTGTCTCAGAAAAAAAACCCTATTCTGATGTCACAGTTAAATTTTGGCCAATCACAGGGCAGATAAAATATAAACAAACCAAACCGATGTCATATAGCCATTTTCCCCCATGCTAGTCTTTCGAGGGAAAATCTGGATCGATCCTAAATTTCCCTCCAGGAAAATAGAAACGTTCCAGTTTTTCCCTATAAACTTTAGAGGGGAAAACTGGATCAGTCCAGTTTTTCCCCTTT
>MJUU01026638.1:26629-61085 GCA_002080025.1 Modiolus philippinarum
CCTACTTTTCCAGTGGCAGTCAGAATTTTCCGTCCCATAACCCTTTCCATACCCCAAAGTGATTATTTATTAACAAACTTGTTCTCGTCTTGATATAGCTGAAATATTGCTGAGTAGACGTTAAACAATATTCAATCAATCAATCACATCGAGTTAAATAAATTTTGCAAATGTTTGAAAGCGAGCTTGCCGAGCTTTTAAACATTTGAAAATTTATTTAACGAGATGTGCGAAATTGCATAATTTATTGATTGATTGAATATTGTTTAACGTCTACTCAGCAATGGGAAATTTCATAATTAACGTGTTTAAGTTGTGGAAACTGTTTCTCTAATGACTGGACGGAAAACACCGAAGATTGTATTCCGAATAAATTGTCACGAAACTTGTTTTCCTCTCTAGAGAGGAGAACAAATAACTAAATACCGAAGTCACTGTGAAATGTTTCCACACCGTTCAGGAAATGTGAAAACTGGATAGAAATTAGAGAAAGTGATATTAATATATGTGTTTACAAAGTCAATGATAATTTACTAAATTTAACAGCTATCCTTATTGGATGTATGGTAAATAAAAATTAAAATTTAAAATGTGTGCTGCATATGGATCAGGACTGGGATTAGTTTTTGAGGGTCAAACATTCCTTTTTTGTGTGTTTGATTGGATTTGGTAGTCATGTTTTTTAAAGAATATAATTTCAACTTGAATTCCACAAAATCAAGATGGGAATTTTAGGGCAAAATGCATACATTGCCCAACAACTATTTCAATGACATCCAATTTCGTTACTCATATGGGGTTAATAAATAGTAAGCTATATATTATATGATTTGTCTGTTAGGTGTTATGAACCTGAAGATTTGAATTTCAAGTAAAATTGTAGAAACATTCCAATATATTTGAATTATTTTGCAGGTACATCCATTATTAATTTATTTCAATTTTATTACCAATATTTCTTTCAATGCAAGAGTTTGGTTTTGTCTTATACCCATGTGACTATTTGAATTTGATTAAACCAAATATATGTTCGGTATTTGTTCTTTTTTGTATAAAACAGCATGTTGAAGCATATTCATTGCCAGGTTCATATCTCTTCAACCATGTAAACATTTTTTTTCAAATTATATCATTACAATTCTAGCTATACAAGGTCAACACACATGAGTTGTTGATATGGGTATCATAAGTTAATTAACAGAAATATATTTTAATTTATTAATTAACATTTCCTGTCCTCAAAGGTAAAGGCTCTATAAACATACTTAATTACAGCATTTAAATTTTACATATCCAAACAAAATGTCACAAATTAAAGGTAAATCGATTTAAAAACCAAACAATGCATGTACTAAGATAAAACAACATGTCAAATTATATTGATTTTTCATTTCTTTTTTAAATGATATTAAAATGAACAAATATGTATAAAGGTTTAAATTTAGTATTTGAAAAATATCTGCAAATTTATTAACATGAAAAGTGTTTTTACAACAGTATGTGAAATTTCGATTTCTTGGGTTTAGAAAAAAATAATAATTGCTCAAAACTATAGAAATCACATAAGCGTTAGAATGTAACATTTTTGCTTATACAAAACAAAGGATACATAAAATACTATTAATATTTTTTAGCTGAAATTTCAAGAAAATTTATATACCTACTAATGATGAAAACCAACAGACATCAATGTTTTTTCATGAACATTAACTAAACAGTTTTCCTGTTTGTTTCCTAGAAAAGGGCAACTGACAGTTGCAGTCATTTGATTATTGCTGTAGACTTTTTACCATGGTCTATAGTTGAGACCTCAAATTTTAAAATGTTGATGACAATATACTGTACTTCGCAGACCCAAAATATCTGTTACCCCCTAGATTTTACATTTCATCAAAATTGCTTGTTGAAAATTGTCCTTTGTTGTTGCCCTTTAAACTTTGTATCATATCATATGAAGTACGAAACTGAAATGTAATTTGTAATTTAATTGATTACTTTCCTAAAGTAATTGTAATTTAATTAATTACAACAAAGAAAATGTTGTAATTCAATTGAGGAAATTTGAAATGTAATTTTATTTTAATCAATTACATTTCAAAGTAATTGACCCCAGGTTTGATGGTATCATCAACTCTGAAAATAATTTGGTTAACAAATAATTTTGAAAATGGCGGTCAACAAACAATTTTTTCACCAATTTTGAAGTCGCCAAAGTATGGCAAACATTTTATCAATTTGCACTTAACCTTCATCTTCTTAAATTTTGGAAATAAAGACGAAAAATATGAAAATTTTGAAAATTCTGTGAAACAAGAGGCTCTCAAGAGCCTGTATCGCTCACCTCACCTGGGTCATGGCTGACACAATAAGTCAAAATAATCACAACGTTTAAGGTTCTCATTTTCAAATTTGTTTATTGACTGTTTAAGGATCTCATTTTGAGGTTTGCTGATGTTATATGATCTCAAATTAAACTATGTTAACCACTGGCAGCTATTTTGATGGGGCGTAGACGAACTGTCACCTTTCTTGAAGAAGACCATGTAAGGATCATTGTGCCTCACTTTGGTTCCAATTGGCATAGTATTTTCTGAGGAGATCTTTAAATGATTTCCCATGGGGTCGAAGGTTAAACAATTTTCCCCGCTGACTGCAATCTTAGATGCTATGCGGACATCCAGACACATTTTATGAAGGGGACCAAGTAAGGACCATGGTGACTAAGTATGATTCCAATTGGCCATGTACTTTCAGAGGAGAAGATCTTTGAATATGTTTCCCTATAGGGTCCAATGTTAAAAACATGTTCCCTCCTGGTGGCCATATAGGATATGATGTGGACTTGCTGAACACATTTTTAAAAAGGGCCACCTATGGACCAATGTGACTAAGTTTGCTTCCAATTGGCCCAGTATTTTCAGAGGAGAAGATTTTCGCACTATTGTTCAATTTTGGACAAAGTTCCCCGCTGGCGGCCATCTTGGATGACGTGCAGACTTGCCGGACAAAATTTTGAAAGGGGACCACCGAAGGACTATTGTGATCAAGTTTGGTTCCAATTGGCGCAGTAGTTTCAGAGAAGATCTTTGAATGCTTTCCCATAGGGTCCAATGTTAAACCGNGTTCCCTGCTGTCGGCCATCTTGGATATGATACGGACTTGCCAGACAATTTTTTGAAAGGGGCGACCTAAGGATCATTGTGCCCAAGTTTGGTTCCAATTGGCCCTGTGGTTTCAGAGAAGATGTTTGAATGAAAAGTTTACCGTGGACGGACCACTGACACAGTGATGGCAAGATCACAATGGCATAGCCATGCGGGTCTGTTATAAAGTTATGCAAGCATTGAGGTTTAGATGCTACTTCAATATTAACGGAGAGAGATATTTTGCATTGTGGGCATACACATTACAACATGACACAATATACAATTATATACAAATATTATAAAATTGTGAAATAAGTATAGTTTATGAAAGTATTTTTGCAAAAACAATGTAAAAATTTGTACAAAACACTTAGCAGGGAATTTCTCTAAAACTTAAAAGAGAAAAGTAAACCAAAGAAGATTTGAAACAGAATGTAAAGGGAAATAACCCATAACCATATGGCGTTGAAAAAAACTTTTCGGTGGCAAGGTCAATAACTAAGCACAGGCAGTTGGATTTTCTTCAAAATTTCAGAGTATGTAGATCTTGATATGCTGAAAATTTTTTCCAATTTACACGTCATCTCTATCTGTTACAGTTTTTGAAATTCAAAAATATAAAATGCATCAATTTTGAAAATTATACGGAAAAAGGCTGTAACTGTGAGAAGGGTTTTCCGATTTTCTTCAAAATTGCAGGGGAGATAGATTTCCTCATTCTGAACAATTTTTCACCATGTCAAATTTTTGATATCTGCAACGGTTTTGAGCTATTTGTAAAAAACAGCAATTTACCCCTATGTCCTATTTTTAGTAACAGCGGCCACGTTGTTTGGTCCTCGGACTAACCGAACTCATTTTTTTAACTACATACCCTGGTGATGACCCAGGCCAAGTTTGGATTAAACTTGCCCAGTGGTTTCAGAGAAGATTTTTGAAAAAAAAAGTTTACGACGGACGGAGGCCAAGTGATGGCAAAAGCTCACCCTGGCAAAGCCAGGTGAGTTAAAAAAGGGCAATTACTCCTACAAGGGGTTTTGGGTTTTCTTCAAAATTTCAGGGTGGTTAGATCTTGATATGCTGAACCTTTTTGCAATTTATACTTGACCTATCTGTTACACTTTTTGAAATAAAAAATGCCAAACTTTTGAAATTTTGTGCAAAAAGGGCTATATCTCGGATACAGGTTTTCCAATTCTCTTCAAAATTGCACGATTGGTAGATCTCACCATGCTTATAATTTTTACCCCGTCAGATTTTTTATATCTGTAACGGTTTTCAAGTTATTGGCCAAAAACTGCCAGGTGAGCTAAAAATTAATAAAATTACGAAAATTTGACCAATAAATATTAATTATTAGTATTTTTGTTTAAAGCAAGAAAAGGATTAAAAAAGGTGTGAAAAACTTATGTGGGAGTGACTGATGGACAGACCGAGCACAAACCTACATTTCGCTTGGGCTATCACTGGTAGGGGACTAATGATTACTTTAATGAATCTTATGGTTTGGCATGGCAACATATTCAAAAGTCAATTCCACATATGATTATGAGCAACACTTACTAAAATCTAATTATTCTGTGATTGTTTGAAGCACCCAGTTCCTCCCATTTATCAATCACTTCAGTATAAGTGTTCTTGTAGCAGTCCTCTCATGTAGCCTCTAAATTAGAAATAAGATTTTGAATAATTATAAGCTCAATATTCTAATTAACAGATGCATTGAAGGTGTATTTACATGTATCTTGCAAAATAATTTGTAACACACATTTAATAAATATGATGAACATTTTCAGGGTGTAAAAAAGAGATGATTGGCAGTGAAAGCCAATTGCAATGTCATGTTTCAAATGAATATCTATTGATCGATCTACTTTATTTCAAAATCAATATGTACAATTAGAATTTAGATAATGATGTCTTTGAACATGTTAAAAGGTTTTAAATGAAATATGTTTCACCTCTGTTTTTTGTTGTTGTAAAGTACATAAACACCTGACAAGCATGGAGATTTTTGGTCCCCAATACATGTACTCAGTATTGCTAATAAGTAACTTCATGTTTTGGGAGAGGAATAATATTCCCTGTTATCACCTTGTGAAGTACAGCTTATTTTCTATTCATATCCTTTAGAGTTCAACTTCCATGGCTTGCACTGCAATAGCTAAAACACCATGGATGTCTGAACCCCTTTATCTGGCAACTTTGTAATTCAACCTCGGTACCTGGAACTTCCCTTGGCCCTTTTGTGTGTTTTGCCATCAAAGTTAAACTGTGTGGATAAGACAATTTTGAACATAAAAACTTAAAATTTCCCAAACTTCAATGTCAGAGACTGACTGTAATTTTCAGGCACTGCATCACAACTGCTATATAGCTGCTACATTTAAGAGATTCAGAATTTCTGACTGGACTGACACCTGGCACAAGATGAATCATTGGCAGCTTGAAGTGGGTGTTGTGCAATTAATTTTAACGGAACTTTTTGGTTATGTTTACCTGTGTAGTAATAATTTAAACGAAGAAACTATGCTGAATAACATAACTGATCTTTTTTTTGAATGCAAATTTCGTAGATATCAAGAAAAATTTTCTCACAGACAAGTCTAGTGTTTTTACAAGTGTGAACCCAAATAGACGTCTCGCCCTTTCCTGCTTTGCCACTAAATTGATGTATAAACTCAAACTGACTTAAATCAGGCAAACTTAAAAAGTTCGCTTTAGTAAATTGGGCAACTATCAAAGGCCATATGGCAGACTTTCATGTACTACACAAGACCAACCTATATACCAAATATTGACCTAACACTTATAGTAACTGGGAAAATGGCCTAATCACAAAAACTTAACATGAAAGTTTACGCTGTTGCTGTCACCATACTTTGTACACCTATGTCTCGCTTTCCGCTCTTTTCGCCATGGGCCAGAGAAAAACTACATATAATTTACATATTTCTGACGAAATTTTATCAGGGTAATCCCATCCAAGTTCAAGGTCGCAAGGTCTAAAATTCTGGTATCGATTGACATGTTCCCAAAAGGAATACAAATGCAGAATGTTAAAGCCATATCACTTACCATTCAAAAGATATATTCAATGTTAAAATTTTTTTGTGGACAAACAGTCAAACCAAAACTATAAGCCCAGAGTCTTCTCAGGGGCATAAAAACAATGGACAGTCTGGAATTATTTCTTAAATATACCTGCACTGTTTTCTATTGGTTCCAACTTGTTCAACCATTTATAGAGAATTCTAAATACATCCAATATGGTTCTCCACCAAGTTGTGTTTACATTTAGTTGTTTGTCATGATGACTGAAAAATCTCTGAAAAAAAACCAAAAACTTTCCTTTTCTTTAACTCATACATGTATACTGAAAGTTGTATGAAATGAATTATTCAGTGTTAATTGAATGTTAATGAAATTATGATTAAATTACAAATTCAAGATTGGAATAGTAAACTAGAATGCTAGTTAACATTAAACTCAGGATGCAACATGCAAAAATAATGTTTTTTACAGTTTTGTCAAAGAGCAAGCACAACAAATCTTGTTCAACTTGTCATTAAATTAAATCTCTTCAAAAGTTTGTTGTTCAATTTATCGCTAAATTTTAGGATTTATCAAGATGTTTGCTGGTCATGTTTTTGGTATTTATATCAGCTTTTGGGAATGCTCTAGTTTTATCCATTTAAAAGCAATTATAATTTTTTTCCCAGAGACCTCCTATTTTTTTTCCCATAATTTCATTTCATATATCTCCTATGGAGTATTCTGACAACATTTTATTCAATTGGAATTATTTTGTCATTAATAGTAAATACGGAAGTTAATGTGAATGTAGTTTCTGCATATTGCACATTTCGACAACTTATGTCTCTTCAGCGCAGGTCAAATCAAAACAATTGGAAATCAATAAACTGAAATATGTATAAAAGCGGATAAGATTTAAATAGAAAAAGCCAACATCAGCTAAAGACAAATTGCTGTACAAGAAGGAGATATTCCTTAGTTTCTCACCAAATTTTCTTAAATTAAGATATTGCCTGACTGTCCTGAGCCACCAACGCTGGATATCACTCTGTATATATTGCCGTCAATTGCTAATGTAACCGTTGCTATTATATACGGTGTTTCATGATATGTGTATAGAGTATATGCGTTGAAGTTGACTTTTTTAATGGGGAACATTGCTAATGTATCCGTTTCTAGACAGTACATTTTTTGAATGGTTCTCCAGACATTGGAGGAAGCTACAATTAAAGATTACAGATTTGGGACAAGCGGTAAAACCCCCACGGAGATTTATTATGATGACAGGTATGGTGCATTTTTTTAATGAAATATAAAGTTCCTGTGCCTCCAGCACAGACATTCAGCTGCGCCCCAGTGGTAATCTTGAAATCTAGATAGATACGTTGTAAACCCCGAGGCCCCGAATCCCCACTGTTTCAGCATTGATCAATATTTAACACATCCTGTTACACTTTAAAATTACCCATCCATAATGAACTTTCGATCCTTTCAAAAATAAAAACTCCTTATCAGCTGAAAGGTAGTTCTAGCGTTTTCCATCTTCGATGACATCATTTGGTGTCATCTTTCGGAGTAACTCGGGAATAAAAACTTCGGAAAACCGCGGGAAAAGAACAAATAATCTACACAAAAGAAGAAGAATCGGTGCTAGCATGAAATCAGATATTTATATCCTGTTTTTTTTTTGCTCACCTGGCTATTGCTATTGCCATCACTTGGCGTCCGTCGTCCGTCCGTCCGTCCGTCGTTAGCTCACTTTCAAAAATCTTCTCTGAAACCACTAGGTCAAATGACGCCAAACTTCAAATGAATCATCACTAGGATATCTTGTTTCAACTTGTTATTTTGTATGTCTTAGGTCAAACAACATGGCTGCCGTTACTAAAAATAGAACATAGGGGTAAATTACAGTTTTTGGCAAATAACTCAAAAACCGTTACAGATATCAAAAATCTGACATGGGGTAAAAATTATCAGCATCAATTATTTGCATTCAAAAAAAAGATCAGTTATATCATTAAGCATAGTTTCTTCGTTTAAATTATTACTACACAGGTAAACATAACCAAAAAGTTCCGTTAAAATTAATTGCACAACACCCACTTCAAGCTGCCAATGATTCATCTTGTGCCAGGTGTCAGTCCAGTCATAAATGCTGAATCTCTTAAATGTACTTCACAAGGTGATAACAGGGAATATTCTTCCAAAGCATGAAGTTACTTATTAGCAATACTGAGTACATGTATTGGGAACCAAAAATCCCCATGCTTGTCAGGTGTTTATGTACTTTACAACCAAAAAAAACAGAGGTGAAACATATTTCATTTAAAACCTTTTAACATGTTCAAAGACATCATTATCTAAATTCTAATTGTACATATTGATTTTGAAATAAAGTAGATCGATCAATAGATATTCATTTGAAACATGACATTGCAATTGGCTTTCACTGCCAATCATCTCTTTTTTACACCCTGAAAATGTTCATCATATTTATTAAATGTGTGTTACAAATTATTTTGCAAGATACATGTAAATACACCTTCAATGCATCTGTTAATTAGAATATTGAGCTTATAATTAATCAAAATCTTATTTCTAATTTAGAGGCTACATGAGAGACTTAAACTGAAGTGATTGATAAATATCTCCCTCATGCATAGCTCTGTCCTTACCTGGGTTTCAGCCTTCTATTTAGATCTTTTTGTTATATGTTCTCTGTTAGTTTATGGGTTTCCAAAGTTTTTGATGTGGTGTGCACCCAAGACAAGGGATGAAACTAAATTCGGTATTTCATTATCTATATAACAGTATGACAGCAAAGACAATTCTGAATACAAAAGAACTGACATTTGAACACGCACAAAAATTTGGAGTATCATCTGTAAGGTATACTGTTATGGCAAGATGATCCCATGCACACATGGCATTTATGTCACTTCAAAAAGAAGGTCAGATTAAATTTACATGGAATCTTCTCATTTGTTGATTGTATATTTAAACCATCTGTGGAAACCTGATGACCATCTTGACAATACTTTTGGAGCAAAGTTCAACACGCCCCTGGTGAACTAGTTAATTTTAGCATAGTAATTTCTACTTTTGAAAGTACCTAGTACTGACTTTAAATAATTAAGGTTGTTTCAACATTTCTTCAATGTTGTTTTCTATGTGTTTTCCAACGTTGTTTCCAACGTAAAACAAACTGGACTAGATGTTAATTCAACAGTGTTTCAATGTTGTTTTACAACATTGATTCAATGTTGAAAAGTCAACGTTGATAAAACTTCCATATGAAACCAAATTTCAATATTGTTTCAACGTAAAAGCTCAATGTTGTTTCAATGTTGTTTAGATGTTGTGTGCCTGCTGGGTTGTTTATATTTTCGTAAAATACTTCGTTTTGCAATTGTCTTAATCCTTCTTTTATATAATTGTTTTGTCTAATACACAAAGCGTCGAACATTTATCTGCTTTTCTTATTATAATTTCACTATTGTGCTTTAATTGTTTTAGAGCTTTTCTTTCATTATTGATAGATTTGATTTATGTGTATTAGGTTTTAATTTGCTCAGTTCCAATTATGTTGCAAAGATATAATTTTCAAGTGTTTCACATGAATAAGTTGGTGTAAAACCAGTATTAATATAAAATGGATGTATTGCGTTTGTTTGTCCATCCTCAAATAAATAACTACAACGTAATTTTCGTTCGAATTCATTGAAACTTGTCAATATTTGTTTATGCACCTTCCAGTGTTGGGGTTAATATAAATTTAACCCCTTTTGAGAAGAGAAATTTCTGCATCCGTTAAATTGTGTGAGGATAAATTTCTCACAAACCGTTTTGCTTTTTCAATTTTCATGGCATATTTAGACGTCTTATGTCGCTTTCTTATTCTCTTGGGTTTTCCTTTTCATTTTTCTTTTTTGTTCTTCTGACAAAGCGTCTAGCCATACGGTGAAAGTTTATATGCTTATAATTGATAACAAAGTGTCATTATATAGCGTGGTTCTTTAGTACTAATTGGGTACTCTAAAAATAGATAAAAGGTGACTTAAAAGTTAATTTACGGCTCAGACAAGAAAGTATTTCCAAAAAAAAGGAGGAATTACTGTTTTTGAATTAAACATCCATATTATCTAATCCAATTTACAGTGATATGAAACACTTTTTTTTTAAATTAACTGTTATGAATTTGCTATAGTGTATTTGAAAATCAATTTCTGGTTTCAGTCATAAGTTTCTTTGATAAGGTCATTTTCTTTGGTTTTTGACGACTGGACGAGCTATACGTGTTTTAGTGTTGTGATTAATAAACTCTCGTACTGGCTGTGCAATTTCGAATTAATGTTTATGAGTTCATTTAATAAATCCGACTGGTCACTTCTCCCTTGTGTGGAAGTGCTTTGTGTTTCAAAGCTCAATTGGTCACGTATGTTTTCTGCTTCTTTTGTTATTTCTTCGATGCAATCTCCACTGGCCTTTATCAATTTTTCTAAGACTAGTGTGTTAATATCCCCTCGGATTTCTTTTACTTTTTCCATGTAGTGAGTTTTGGCTTCAGCCGATCCAAAGTATAGAAAGAACTCAATATTAGTACTGAGAAATCGTGGTTGTTGATTGCCATTCTTACTAGCATTTAATGCATAAACTAATGTCGCAACATGGTGCCTTTTGTTTAAAATTTCGTCGATACTTTTTAATGCGCCATTTTGGTTAGTGTCCTTTACATTAGACTTGAGGTTTAGTTTCAGGGATGTTTCTGTAATATTTCTTTGTGTGACAAATTCCTGGTTTGATGATGATTTATCCGTCAGATTTACTTTTGTTTTCGTGGCTCTTTCTGTTTCAGAATTGTCCATGCTTCGGATATTATTTCCAGGTTTATTATTCAATTGTTAATCAACCTTCAATAGTATTTACCGCCGTGCGCGGTCCCGGCTTATGAATATGCCCGCAGCATCCTCTGAGCTTGGAGTATGAGTCTTCCTAACAGAGGACCCCGAGGGAACCCCGGGATATAGAAATAGGACCTAGTATCTCCGGCTTGTGGGATGTGACCCCTCCTAAACGGAGGCTGACCCCGAGGGTCCTGGGATATAGAAATAGGACCCATTCCGTGGTTGTGCGGGATTAATAAATACACAACCCATCTTTCGGATGTGATGTAAACTCAGGTCCACGTGTTGGAAGAAATGCCACGCTTCCTGCACGTTAAAGAACCCTTGTAGAAAGCTCTTTTTGGGTTGGTCCGTAGGTGATCGGCTACAAGGCTAAATTCCCCGCCATTGACGATTTCACCCTACTTTTCCAGTGGCAGTCATAATTTCCCGTCCCATGGCCCTTTCCATACCCCAAAGTAATTATTTATTAACAAACTTGTTCTCGTCTTGATATAGCTGAAATATTGCTGAGTAGACATTAAACAATATTCAATCAATCAATCAATCAATCAATCAATAGTATTTACCCTAAAACTCAACCATGCAACTTACAAAATGAGAGCGGTGTTTCTGTCGTTTTCTGGTAATACACTTACGACTTGTAACTTCAAGTCTCAAGTTAGAACCATTGGACCGACTTCATCAGTGGTTCTTCAATAGTATTTACAATAAAACTCACCCATGCAACTTACAAAATGAGATCAGTGTTTCTGTCGTTTCTGGTATTACACTTGCGACTTGTAACTTCAAGTCTCAAGTTAGAACTAGAAGTTGATATGTCGCTGTCTTATTCTTTTGAATAAAACGTATACTAAACCAACAGAAACCTTTCAATATTTGGAGAGAACTAGCTCTCACCAACCTAGTGTATCAAAGGCGAAATAATCCGCCATATTCGAAATACAAATAATAAAAAAGAACTCGTAGAAATAGTGAGGGCATTTAAATCGAGACTTCTGAAAAGAGGTTATAAAGAAACAGAGATTAACAAAATTATTTAAAAAGCGACAGAAAGAAATTGCTTGATGAAAAAACGGCAAACAAAACAAAAACCAATTGTTATGGAGACAAAGTATAATCCTGGTGTAAAACAATGAAAAGTACACTTGTAAAACACTGGCACATACTAAAAAATGATGCAGAAATATTTTTAATTCTACCCCAATTACCGCTTACAAAAAGCATAATAATTTACAACAAATTCTCACAAAAAGAATAAAATGTAGAGAGCAGATAAGACTATAAACTACTCCAAGAGAAATAACCTTTGAAATAGATTATGAGAATATACCGGTGTATGGTCCAAACAAGCACAGAGCGTTTTCAAAAACGCAATTTAATAAAATAATGAAATTGGATAACCACTGATGAAGTCAGTCCAATGGTTCTAGCTTGAGACTTGAAGTTACAAGTTGCAAGTGTAATACCAGAAAACGACAGAAACTCCTCTCTCATTTTGTAAGTTGCATTGGTGAGTTTTAGGGTAAACACTATTGAAGAATAAAATGCTTGATGAAAAACGACAAATAAAACAAAAACCAATTGTTATGGTAACAAAGTATAATCCTGGTGTAAAAAAAAATTGAAAAGTGCACTTGTTTAACACTGGCACACACTAAAAAATGATGCAAGATGCAGAAATATTTTAATTTTTACCCCAATTATCGCTTACAAAAAGCATCAGAATTTACAAATGTAGACAGCAGATAAGATTATGAACTACTCCAAGAGAAATAACTCTTAAAATAAATTATGAGAATATACCGGTGTATGGTCCAAACAAGGACAGAGCGTTTTCAAAAACGCAATTTAATAAAATAATAAAATTGGATAACCACTGATGAAGTCGGTCCAATGGTTCTAACTTGAGACTTGAAGTTACAAGTCGCAAGTGTAATACCAGAAAACGACAGAAACACCGCTCTCATTTTGTAAGTTGCATTGGTGAGTTTTAGGGTAAATACTATTGAAGAACAAAATCTGACCTTGAAAAAGGTTAAAAATTCTTGAAAAGACCTGGAAAAGTCCATGAATTTCAGTAGGACAAAACTGTTGGAACCCTGTTAATTACCTATTGTAGATGTGCACTACGCATTTAACTCCTTTCTCTGGATTTTTGAATTGTTTTGGAATTTGTCATTTTAGCTCTTTAAGCTCAATGTAAACCACGTGATGAACAAACACCTGGTACCCACCACTCCTCGTTGACCCTTGATCAGAATTTGATTAAGTTTATGCTGGACCTTTATTACATATCATATATAAGTTTTTAAACGAATCCACACAAGACGGTATATATTGAAAAAAAAATTGCGGAAATGCAGTTTTCGGATTATATTAAGTAAATATAAATGTCACAATAAAATATACACAAAATCATTGTTCCGATGACTTTAAAAAACAAAAAAAAAGTCAAATTCTGGCCTACCGGATTCATTGTTGATTACAGATATTCATTGCTACTGGAATACTGACGTTGTCAACCGTAACGCAACGTCACAAGTCTTCTTCAATACATGGGACGTAACTCATGAACAATATAGAGTTGTTTAGTTTGCAATTATTTTAAATATATCATTAATATTTTACATTTTCAAGTCGAAAAATTAAATTTGATTCAGTTTCGGTTTATATTTGTTTATGAAAATATTTTCCTTATTTATCCGCTGTTGTTCGGTTGTATCATCGGGAAATTTGTATAAAGGAAATAATTTAAAGTTTGGAACTTGTTGATTTGCACAAGTGTCTATATGTCCACTAACTGGAATTTGACAGGTTGAAGGATCTCGTATTTGCTGTCTCTGTATTGTCTTACGTTGACGAAGAGATGATCCTGTTTGCCCGATGTAATTTTACCGGCATCCGCAGCATGTTATAACGTATATTAAGTTTTCAGATGCACATGTAAAATGAGTTTTAATATTAAAGATTTCACCGTTTTTAAAGGTGAAGGAGCTTCCTTCCTCGAGGTTGGCGCATATACCACAATTTGGACTATTGCATCGTTTTATTATCGGTTTTGTCGTCTCCGATTCAAATTTGGCACTGGTTAAAAGTTTTTTCAGTGATTTAGGTTGTCTTTTACTTTTGATAATTTTTGTGTTTTCATACCTTCTACGCATTCTCGGATCTTGTTGAAGTATTGGCAAATTTTGATGTATGACTTTGAAGGCTTCCGTGTTCCTAGGATTATAAGTCGAAACATACGCTATTACATTTTCTTCCTCTTGCTTTAAAGTTTTAATTTTTTAAAGTTGCTTCTGGAACATGATTAAAAACAATAATAAAGCAGACATATATGAACGTTGGTTAAAGTTGAAACCAATTATTTTGCCCAGAAAATTCCAGATAAAAGAAATTATCGATGAGCCAGAACAACAGAGGAGACTTCGCGAACGAATGTTTCGATAAAATGAGCAATGAAATTGAATTATTAAAATTAAGAGCATCAAACGATGAGAATCAATATAAGACTATAGATGATGAAATGTTCGACGAATTTGCCAAAAAAAAACTGGTGGCGATCTACTACGCAGTGTACAAAAACTTTGGCAAGATGAATGTGAAAAAAGAAGAGCTAAATTCTCTGCAAAGATGGGAAAAGAGCGATAGCTGGTTTAATGATTATGAATCCGAATTTCAGAATGAATATAATTCCCACAACCCTTTTCTTAAGAAAACCAACAAAACTTACGCCCTGCAAGAACAACCTAGAAATATGCGAAGACCTACGTCGAAATGGTCAATTTATAAATAGAAATATGATCAACCGCCCAACATTCAGAGAGAGAAGCATTTCAAGAAATTCTGAAATGAGAGGATCAGGTCAATATAATAAAAGACCCATGTACGATGTGGCAAGGAATACCATGATTCTTAATTGGTTTTGTCTCGGGGTTAGCTAATGACATAAACCAATCAGCTACCTAACAGATCTTTCAAAAACATGTTTGCCTCACTTACCTTGTGACGGATGCTGTTAACAGAGCAGGACATGCATACCCTTCCAAAGCACCTTATGTCACTCTCAGTTTCATTGGAGTTCACTCTGTGAGTACCTTGTTTTGAATGTTGTGTTTTCTATTTCTGTGCTTTGTATCTGTCTAACGTCATTGTTTTCTGTGTTCACCGTCTTTGTTTTCTATGTCCTAATTTGGGCCATGTCTTTCGACTTCGATTTTTGTAAATTCCACTCCCTTGTTCCTTCGGTATTCTACTGCCGTTGTCCCTTATCCAAGATGGCAGGCAATACGGAAAATATTTTATAAAAGTTGGATGATATAACATAAATGTTTGGTTACGTAGTTTGAAAATGAGACCCTTTAACAAAGAAGTCTATTTGAATTGATGTATTGGCAATGGTCCAGGTGAGCGATACAGACTCTTTCAAGCCTCTTGTTTGTGAATTCGTCCGTTTTGACTGTATTTTACCTTTTTGTGAAAAATTCAAACAGGTTGAGGACATTGTGATGGTCAGATGTCTCTTTTTCCTTTCTTCACCAATAGTGTATGTCCAAAGTATGATTATAATGAATCCATTTATGCTGCCTTTTTGATTTGAATTATGGTAATTATGCCTTTTCTGTTATTTTATTGGCATTTTGTGATTTTGGAAACTTGTCCCGTACGTCTCTATATTTTTACAGATGAATGAATGGTCCAGTGAATGAATGAATGTTAAATTATTTTATTGAAAATCACAATCATTATTACTTATTACTACCTATGGATGATTTAGATGTTTTGATCGAGGCAGATATCCTCTAAAATATAACTTATTAAGCACCTATGTACAAAGTAAGAAATAATTATACATATATACTGCCAATGTGTTATTTTTCATAATACTTGTGTATGTGAATGATTTTAAGTACTAAATGAATATTCTAAAAGTACTGTGCATTATGAATTTGGTTGAAGAGCAGATTGTTATTATTTAAATATACAAAGTAGTGAGAATCCCCTTATTTATTTTGCAGACCTGTTATGATGTTTAATATATGATACTACAAGTATTGTAGAAACCATGAGAGCTACAGATCTGTATTTTCTCACCTTTATTTTAATGGTGAAATTTTATCCTACAGAAAGGTTATTGAATGTTTTATGTCATGTTTGTAAATGTTACACTTTGTCTCGATGTGTATAAGTTTATATTTTTTGTTAAGTTCGTTACGATTGTGCGATGTCGCACCCTCGTATCATAGTAAGGATTTACATTGACAGCGGACACAAATATGGAATGTCAATGTTCAGGAAATCATATAAAATGCTATCACGCAACTTTATAAACTTCACAAATTCACATTTTAATTTTAACGAATTCAGCATTTTATTATGTTGAATTTATGTACTTTTTACATTTAGGAAAACTATTTTCAATTATACACGGGATCGCATATTCACATACTTACTGTAAATGAAAGGATATGGAATAAATGCACATGAGACAAAGTCTCTACAAATACATGGTTAAAACAAGCAAAGGAACAACACTTTTATTGTTTTTCTTCATCTTGAAGTCACCATGAGGCCTTCAACTATGAGCTTTGCTCATACCTCATAGTAAGTTCAAGATTACAACATATAGACAAATACAGGGCACTCATCAAGTCGATTTGTAAGAAAACATGGCATTATAAAATAGTGAGATGTGGGCACTTTAAACAGGTGGTCAGAATTACATTTCAAAATTACAAAAAAGCCGAAACTTGAAAGTATGATAGTATATCCATATGATAAATTCTCTCACGAACAAGTACACCATACTTGTGTATTGATTTCATTGATTCGTATGTGTATTGTTTGAATGTCAATTTCATCATGTCGCATGATTTCATTGATTCGTATGTGTATTGTTTTAATGTCAATTTCATCATGTTGCATGATTTCATTGATTCGTATGTGAATTGTTTGAATGTCAATTTCATCATGTCGCATTTAAAGTCAGTTTCATATATTTGCCTATTTAACATTGTTATTACAGGACTATTTTGTTGTACTGTATAATAAGCTATGGAAATGATAACTTCGTTAGTATTTGTGCCCTAAAAAGCCCAGTTTCATCTATGTAGAAACTCTTCATTACTTGTGTAAGGCGTATTTGTAATAAAAATGTTTACCTCTGAGAAATGACGAGTATCAGTTTAGGAATTTTATAGGAATTAGGAATTATAACAATATTAGAAAAAATGTTCTGTCAATAGACTATGCAAAAGGGTCATCGGATATTTGTATGCTTGACGTTAATATTTACTAATTCATGTTTCCAAACTATGAAGATAAAACTGTTGCAGATATTGACACTCATTTAAAAACAATACTTGTCGTTTAGCACTGGTCATTATCTAGGAATAAACTGTACAAAAATCGAATCTTCAATACTTTTCACACAACAGTTCATGATAATCAACATATACACACAAAATAATATCGAATGGATTATATTTTCAAAAGCTTATTGTGTGTAGATATTATCCGGTCATTGGTTATTTGCTCTCTATCAGTTTTTAAACGTCTTTGCGTTTACGGTCTTCCAAACGTTTAGATTTTATTTGCACTGAAGAGACATAAGTTGTCAAAATGCGCAAATGCATAAAATGAATTCACAGTAACTTCGATATTAAGTCATTTGTTACCACTGGGTCGATGCCTCTGCTGGTGGACTGTTAGTCCCCGAGGGTATTTACCAGCCCAGGAGTCAGTACTTCGGTGCTGACCCGAAAGCCGATTAAATTTGGAACCTTGCAATCTCTAAATTTTTGTAAATTTGGTTGAAAACTAAGGAGTATCTCTCTCATGCAAAGCTCTGTCCTTGGCTTTACATTTAGATCATATTGGTTATTTTTTTTTCTCTATCAGTTTTTAAATATATTTGAGTTAACGGTCTTCCAAACGTTTAGATTTTATCTGCATTGAAGAGACTAAAAAGTTGTCGAAATGCGCATATGCGGGAAAAAAGTCACAGTTAATTCGGTATTAAGTCATTTTATTCGAAAGCAACGAAGTGGCTGTAGAATTTATAAAAACAATGAGGGATGTCACGTCACTGACTTGAGAGACAAGCCTATCGACGTCAATTTAAATGAAATGCGTGATTCTGCAAATATAGTGCATACGTTTCTTTCAAATTTCGGTTTTTGGAAGTGGAATAGTAACGTTGTTGCTATATAAATTTGATAATAACATACAGTATATCAATATAAACGGTATCCATGTCATTTTCTCTATTAAGAAATCCATCGCGCTTTTCGCGTAGTTATATATCAAAGAAAATGTTCTCCGCATGAGTAATCTTTTACCTGTATTAGCTATTTATCGTATATGGATTAGAAAAAAACATACAATAATCACCCCTTTCGAGTTTGCGTTAATCGAATCGGTTGTCTTATTTCCCGATTATAAAAAGACGATTTATGTAGCAGTCTTTGGGAAGACTATTCCATTTTGAGGGGGGGTCAAATTTTGTATATTATTTATAAAGGGTGCCGCTTGAGTTCTGAGACTTTACCTTATTATATATTTGAGATTACAAAATATATTCTCTTTCATATATACATGTATTTCCAAAAATAAAAAAAAAAATCAGATAAAAAAATTTATTTTCAAACATTTTTTTTAAAGGTCAAGATAATGTATGTTGGTTTTACCATACTTTTGATAGAAACTTGAAACCAGAATATTTATCTGTTATCAGGTAGGTGCAGTTTTCACTATTACTCGAAGCAGAATATTTATATACAAAAATGCAAGCCCCCCCCCCCCTTGAAATCAAATGGTAGTCCTCCTAGCATATGTATTGGTCATATTCATCTTGAAACCCATACGAAATCACCCTTTCCGGTTATTTTATTCACATCCTGTGTGAGATTATCGAATCAGTTCTCTAATTTCCCAATTTAGCAAATAAATTAGTTATTTCAAGTTCGATGCAGCAGTTCTTTGAATGGGTACCGATTTTTTATATGTAGTTTTTTTTCAGGGATTTCAAACTTTAAACATTTGAAAATTTATTTAAAAGCTGTAATAAATTTCAAAATTAATGTGTTTAAGTTGTAGAAAATGTTTCTCTAATGACATAAAGTAAAACACTGAGGATAATGATCCGAATAGATTTCAGTAGGTGAAGAAAAATCGAAAGCCCTGAAAAAATACACACCTGAAAAACTCGGTAGCCGTTCATAGGACTTCTGGGACCAGAGAAATTTTTGGCAATAAGCGAAGTTGGCGATATATTGAGGGAATAAATTACATAGAGACTATGCAAATTTTTTTTGATAAATGTACCTTGAAAATTGTTTGCGATAGTTTGAGGGACCGCCTTGAGGGGGCGGTATAACGAGGGAGCACTGTAATTCCGAAAGCAATCCTTGTTTTCAAACATTTGGAACATTTATAACTCGATGTTAGAAATTTCATAAACAATTTTGTTTTGTTGTAGAAACAATATCTTCCGGATTTAAAATGCAAAAAATTTCACGCCCGAATTTAAACTAAAAATTTTATACAGCTAAAGTAAATGTTGACATCCTTTAAGAACAGATTGCACCATAAAAAGAAGGAATCTCAACCTTAAATACATGCAACTCCATGCGATCTTTTTAAAAAGTTTGAGTTCAGTTCGTTTCCAAAATGTGAGATATTTGTCAAATTTCGGTATAATGCCAAGGATACATAGTGAATTCAGTGAGAATTGAACAATGTCGCAACAAATGTTATAATTTAATACCTACACATATAATTTGAAATAATTTTTATATACGCCACATTGAATTATATAGTGTTAAAAATTATCATAAGATCTGTTACAGGTTTGCTAATTTAATTTGTCTTTATTAGTTATTCAAATATCCTATGTTATATGGTAAATGCAATTAAACACAACATTGTACTGAAAATATATTTAAATTACACATTTTGAATGCTGCAGTGTTAATGTTTGAGTATTTTAATAACAAGTAAGTGCTGCGTTTGTCGTTTTGTTGGGTGTTGTATGCATGCAGATACTTTAAGTATAGTTCGAGTGTGATATAATCATTCGCTGTAATTATACAATTACAAAACCAGTCAGGGAAGGCATTACCGTATGTTGCTAAGATTACTCTTAAACAACGTGTCATCATTTCGCAAATATCAACACAGCCATGATGAAGGTTTTATTTCTAACTGTCGTTATTACTAGTTTTAAATGTAAGTTACACTTTCTAAAACATAGTTTTGCAATATTTTGATTGTACCATGTCGTTATGCGTAGATATAAGTGTCGCTTTAATATATATTAATGAAATAGGAAAATGCAATTGCTATGGGATCGAACATTTTGACTGCTTGAAGGGGGAAGGTACTTGTACTTTAACATCCACTGACAATATTCTAATACATACTGAAAAACTTGTTGATAAATACTTATGGCTACGGTTGGCAGAAAAAATTTTTTCACTAAAGAGGAAAGGGTCCATAGAGGCAAGGCTTCAAACTTTGCAACATTACATTTCCAGGGAGAGTTCTTCTTCTTTACTCATATACGAAAATAACTCGGCATTGACTGATTAGCAGATCCCTATTAATGACAACAATCAATGTATACAGGGCTAAGAAATGAATTCCACTCAAACCGGTGCCAAGGGATGTCTTCAACTCACTATGAGGTATGATTATGTATTTGAAAAGACTGTCCCATGCGCATTTAATCCATATCCTTTCATTTTTATATTAAGATTGATGCTATCTGTGAGCTCTGTATATTCGATTAAAAATGGAGGAGACGTATGAAAGTCTGATAGAAGTAATCTTTGACTTTGCCATATCACTGTGAAAACTATAGTCAAGTCTCCAAAACGACGTTTGTGCAGATATATTGTTTTTATTTTCTTTGATATTGTGTCATAACAGATCATACATCTCTTATATGCCTTTAACAAAAATCCTCAGGAGTATTTTGCAGGTTTCTTTATAACTTTTTTACCTTAACAGGATATTTAATCCCACTACATTTAAAGCTCACCTGGCTAATGCCAGGGTGAGCTTTTGCCATCAATTTGTGTCCGTCGTCCGTCTGTCCGTCCGTCCGGTGTAAACTTTTCATTCAAAGATCTCCTCTGAAACTACTGGGTCAATTAGAACAAAACTTGGCCACAATAGTCCTTGGGTGGTCCCTTGCAAAAAGGTCGTTTCTCAGGTCCGCGCTATATCCAAGATGGCCGCCAGCGTGAAACATAATTTTAGCATTGGCCCCTATGGGAAGGCATGTTCAAAGATCTTCTCTGAAACTACTGAGCCAATTTGAACCAAACGTGGCAACAATAGTCCTTGGGTGGTCCCCTGCAAAAATGGTGATTTCAGGTTCGCGCTATATCCAATATGGGCGCCAGCAGGAAACATAGTTATGAGAGAATTTCTCATATGGATATACTATACATACTTTCAAATTTTGGCATTTATTTTTGTAATTTTGAAATGTAATCCTGACCACCTGTTCAAAGTGCCCACATCTCACTGTTTTATAACGCCAAGTTTTTTTACATTCGACTTGATGAGTGCCCTATGTTTGTCTGTATGTTGTATTTGTATATATGTTGTAATCGTCCACTAGCTTAATTAAGACACTAGTGCTTTTGTCGGGCAAAGGATGACAGTGATTGTAAGAGCACTTTGCAAGTTTAATTAGTGTTTGTTGACAATCCCGCACCTATGACCAATGAAGACATGGATGTAGCGTTGCTCGACAATAAGAAAAGAATTCCGCCCAAACCGGTGCTAGGGGCCGTCTTGAACTTACTATGAGGTATGAGCAAAGCTCATTGTTGATGGCCTCATGGTGACTTCAAGATGAAGAACAACAATAAAAGCGTTGTTCCTTTGCTTGTTTTTACCATGTATTTGAAGAGACTTTGTCTCATGTGCATTTACTCCATATCCTTTCATTCACCATTCACATTGGACCCTGAGCAAAACACATTCAACTACTTAGCCGTTTGGAACCAAACTAAGCCGCAATAGTCCTTAGATGATCCCCTGCAAAACAGGTTTTTTTTCAGGATCGCCCTATATCCAACATGGCTACCAGCGAGAAAAATAGTTTTAACATTGGACCCTATGGGAAGACATGTTCAAAGATCTTCTCTGAAACTAATGAGCCAATTGTAACCAAGCTTGGCCACAAAAGTCCTGGGATGGCCCCTTGCAAAAAAGGTGTTTTTCAGGTCTGCGCTATATCCAAGATGGCCACCAGCAGGAACACAGTTTCAACATTGGACCCTATAAGAAAACACATTCAAAGATCTTCTTGTCTGAAACTACTGAGCCAATTAGAACCAAACTTGGCCATAACAGCCTTTGGGTGGTCTCCTGTCAAAAATGGAGATTTTCAGGTTGGAGATATATCCAACATTTTTTACTTTTTACCCTACGGGAAAACATATTCAAAGATCTTCTTGTCTAAAACTTCTGAGTCAATTCGAACCAACCTTGGCCACAATAATCCTTGGGTGGTCCCCTGCAAAAAAGATGTTTTTCAGGTTGGCGCTATATCCAGCATGGACGCCAGCGGGGAACATAGTTTTAACATTGGACCCTATGGGAAAACATGCTCAAAGATCATTTTCTATGAAACTACTGGGCCAATTGGAACCAAACAATTATCCTTTGTTGGTCCCCTGTGAAAAAGGTGTAACTCAGATTGGGGCTATATCCAACATGGCTGCCAGAGGGGAACATTGTTTGAACATTAGACCCTATGGGAAAACACATGCAAAGATGTTTTTTTTTTCTGAAACTTATAGGCCGATTTGAACCAAACTTTGCCACAAGAGTCCTTTGGTGGTCTTTTGCAAAAATATGTTTTTCAGGCCCTTTTTATATTCAAGATGGATGACAGTGGGAAACACAGTTTTAACATGGGACCCTAATGGATAACTCAAGTGAAAATGAACATTGGAATACCACTGGAAGTCATCGGAATTCCACCAGGCATTTTTGTCAGAATTCCAGTTGATTTCAATGGAAATTCCGTTGGAATCCAGTGGAATTCTAGCAGAAATGCCTGGTGGAATTCCGCTGATTTTCCAGTAGAACTTGATTCAATTATGATGATTTCGCAATGGAATTCTGATGGGTGTCTTGTGGAGTTCCAATGGAATCCTGATGAAAATTTCATTTGATCACAACTGAGTATAGTGGAATTCTGGCAATATTGTGTTGTCGAATGTTGCAAAACATTCTCTTGATCTGTCATTTGGATACAAATGAAATATTCCCCTGCAAATTCTATTGCAAATCAGGTCAAATGATGTTTATACTTCAATAATACATAATTGCCTGCGGTTGATCTGCATATCTGTATATATTGAACAAACTGAAAAACTAGCATGCTTATAAATAAAGACATCTACCTGAATAACTGCAATGTGCTATTATTTGATCATATGGCTTTAAATAAAAGGGAGAAACTAAAAGTAGTACAACATACAAACTGATGTTTTATAATTTTTAAACAGAAATTAATTTAACAGATGTGAAATCATATCAATGAGTTTATGTCAATTTAAAGGTCTTTATATTTCCCCTTTCTCAGTCCTCTTATCTTATCATTTATTGCTTCTACAATCTTGTTCGTTGTGTCATCTTTTTCTTTTTCACTTTTGGGAAAGGTATTGAAAATGCTGGCTGTAAATGAAAAAAAAAAATAACAGAAAATTAATTGATTATACAATGTAAACGGAAGTTAATATATGAGAAGTTTATAAGCAGGACGATTATTAGTCTAGTATCCAACAATTAACCGTTCTATTGGTAACTCTTACTATCTCGTGTTTATTAACCCCAATCTAAGTACTTGTATTAATTTCTTCAAATAGCTTTTATCAGTTTTTCTGCCCTTGAAAACATATCAAGTCGTATGATTTTATAGGGGCTATTCCAGTAAAAATCCCACTTTTGGGGAATTTAATATATGTAATACTTGATATGGAATTTTACCACCCAAATAGATAAAAATATTTTGGTGTCCCACAACCCCATTGGGATTTTTTTTTTTCAAATGGCCCTAATAAATTACTTCATGTTGATACACATTTATCCGTAACTAAATGGCTGCTACCAGAGTAAGACAGCTCATATATTCTTCATGGATAAATGTCCAGTCTAATGTTTGCAATGTGTTCCATGTCTCAGTTGAGATCAGGACTTTTCATGAATAACCTGATGTCACAGTTCAAAATCTGCAAGGAATGGCAAAATTTGAAAGATGAATTTCCAGCAATAAAAATATATTATGTTCTTACATTTGAGCAAAATCAAAGATTAATTTGTTCTTGCATAATTAGATCAAACTTAAGATCGGGATATCTTTCACAAGTGTAAAAAAAAATTTCTTTCTTTGAGTTGAGCTCGGCGAAATGAGAGAAAAAGAAGAATTTCTTACACAAGTGAAAGTAATTCTGATCTTACATTTTAATTTAATGTCAGTACCTACTTCTTCTGTCATGCCTGTGAAATAGGAACAATAATGTCTGGAAACCTATACTGCTTGAGCTGAGTTGTTGCCATTTGAGTGTACCGTTCATTATGACGTCAGATATTTTATGACGTTTAGTCATGGTTACAATTGTTATATCACAAAAATTGACACTTCTGGTTTGCCATTTACGCGTGTACCATGAGGTCCTGTGAATCAATTTTACATAGATCATCTCCCATTATGAACCACAATTTATGGAAGAATGAGACATCATCAACTAAGTGAGATGTTTTGATGTGCCTCAGTTGCAATTAAGGATGTTTTATACTCCTGGGAGAATATAGTCTAGTGTAATAACGCTCCTCCTTTGGGAACACTTAGGTGTGAAAGGATTAACCCCTTCTTCAGCTTGCAGAATAGATATCCTCTTATATTTTGGAAACCCTGGTATACCTACAACTTGTGCAGTAGTGGAAGACTTGTAGTCCCCTCTAAATAGAAAAGATGATGGGTAGCTAGTAAATATCCTATGATACAAGCTTTCCAGGTTTTGCCATAAATTAGTAGTGTTACTACATTTATGTTGTTATGAATTTAGCTCATTAATTGCATGCTTATTGAAGTTTTTAAAATCTGATAAAAACTGCATTGTACCACTTTAATATATATTGTGTCTCAATTCGTGTTGGATATAAATTGCCGTGGTTTTTTATTTTTTGAATTCCCCTTCTATCATTTTTGCTTCAGCATTCGTTTGTAGATGTATTAAAATTAATCAGTAGTGTTGCATAACATTAACATACTTTTCAAGCCTTCTCTTTTTCTAACAGTCATTAGTTGTCTTTTAAACTGCTTTGTTTCCATTTATTGGTAGGAACAACTTGCAGTAAATTCAATCCGAATTCTTTGGGACTTTGGACACTTTGTCCTTGTCATCATTTCTTGGTTAACTTTTTTGCCACATCGGGAATCTCCAAGACAGCAGAGATCTAAAATAAAAAGTCTTTATTAAAATTATCTTATTTTTGCAATTTTTACTCCACAATACTGACATTTTCAGCTAGATTCATATCTTCCACAAAAAAGTGCTAGTGAAAAATGAATAAAAAGGGCAAAACATTTCAATCTAGTTTCTTGTGCAACTTATCATTTGTTGTTATCGAAAAGCAAACTAAATATGATGTCATACTATCGTGTAATTATGGTGTGTCCGTAGCTTTGTAGACACATTGCTTCAATGCAATAGCACAACTGAAATATAATCATTGCATTTACAATTATTTAACATGTTAATCTAAATAAAGTTAAAGTTTGAAGAAGTCTCTTAAAGATGGACGCTATCTTTATAATTTTTTTTTAAATCAGACTATATAGCTGAGGAGGAAATTATACTTGCACCCGTCTTTGCATCCATTTGTCCTTCAATCCCGCATAAGTTTTCCAAACTTTTTTCTAAACTATGGTAGGTACCTTGATTTAAATTTTGGTATGCGAGTCTATACCTCCATGAGTAACAGATAAAGTTCAAGTTCGGTTCCATTCCACTGGCATATAATAGAGTGTGTAAGTCTGCATCTTAATATCCTCCTTTTCAAAATCAAAATTTATGTTCCGAGACAGGTGTTTTTTTTTATAATAATGTACATGTATGTATGAATTGTAACTTTCCTTGCTTTGTTATAAATTTACCTGGTTATTTATTGTGATCTAATTCAAAATTAGGTGAAGGGACAGGAAGCCAGGGTAATGGTAATTGTTTTCATTATGAAAGCCCTAATTAGTATCTATAAAAATAGGAAATACACTTTCTACACCTTAGTACGGTTATGTCAATCTTAGAAAAAAATAAGATTTGTCAAATAATCAAGTTAAATGCATGGAAGTGGTGTTCAATTCTTAATGTAGTATATACATTAAAAAATTGATTTAAGAACAAAATTACTCACCATCTTCATTTGAGATTATGTCTACCTTTTCTTTTGTAATAAACAAATTTAAATCCTTTTAGTCCCCTATCGGCTTCGCCGAAGGGGACTTTAGGTTTGCACTCCGTCAGTCAGTCCGTCGGACCTTTTTTCCAAAACTATAAGAGATATTCATCTAATATTCGGGATGTAAGTCTATCACTATTAGTTACAGATCAAGTTTGAGTTTGATTCCGGTTCATTGATTTTTTCGGCGTTATGGGCCTTTGACTTAGAAAATTTTGGTAAGATACAGGTTTTCCGGACCCTTTTCTTAACTGTTCAGATATTAAGCTAATATTTACTATGTGAGTCTACCACTATGAGTTACAGATCAAATTTGAGTTTGGTTCCGGTCCATTGATATTTGATGGAGTTATGGGTCTTGGACTTAAAAAATTTTGGTAAAATATAGGTTTTCCGGACTTTTTTCTAAACCGTTACCGCCGTGCGCGGTCCCGGCTGAAGAATAGGCCCGCAGCATCCTCTGAGCTTGGAGTATGAGCCATCCTAAAAGAGGACCCCGAGGGAACCCCGGGATATAGAAATAGGACCCAGTATCTCCGGCTTGCGGGGTGTGACCCCTCCTAAACGGAGGCTGACCCCGAGGGTCCCGGGATATCGAAATAGGACCCATTCCGTGGTTGTGCGGGATTAATAAATACACAACGGATGGGATGTAAACTCAGGTCCACGTGTTGGAAGAAATGCCACGCTTCCTGCACGTTAAAGAACCCTTGTAGCAAGCTCTTTTTGGGGTGGTCCGTAGGTGATCGGTTACAAGGCTAAATTCCCCGCCCTTGACGATTTCACCCTACTTTTCCAGTGGCAGTCAGAATTTCCCCTCCCATGGCCATTTCCATACCCCAAAGCGATTATTTATCAACAAACTTGTTCTCGTCTTGATATAGCTGAAATATTGCTGAGTAGACGTTAAACAATATTCAATCAATCAATCAATCTAAACCGTTAAAGATATTAAGCTAATATTTGCTAAGTGAGTCTACCACTATGAGTTACAGATCAAGTTTGAGTTTGGTACTGGGTCATTGATTTTGGGCGGCGTTATGGGCCTTTGACTTAGAAAATTTTGGTAAAATATAGGTTTTCCGGACTTATTTCTAAATCGTTAAAGATATTAAGCTAATATTTGCTATGTGATATTTTACGAAATGATATGGAGTAAATGAACATGAGACCATAACACATATGTTAACTCCAACTGCAATAATTTTATTGAGGTGTATGGCCATTTCGGAAATTAATTCCGCATCAGCAGCACTAGAACCCAAACAAAGGAAATCCATTTTTCAAAAGTGTTTAGCATGTATAAATTCAAACGATATCCGAATAATCAGTAATATCAAATATAGCAAACAAAACTGCGATGGAGGGAGTTAATCCTAAGGTTTTAGAATTTACATAAATTTAGATTATAGTAATTGAACAAAGAGTACACATGAGATATTATCTCATGTACAAGTACACCATATCTAAGAAAAATAAAGAGCATATATCTCTACCACGGGGAATTGTTTTACCAGTTGTCCGGACTTTTTCCCCAAACTATAAGAGATATTTATATAATATTTTGGATGCAAGTCTACCACTAGGAGTTACAGATCTAGTTTGAGTTTGGTTCCGGTCCATTGATATTTTACGGAGTTATGGGCCCTGGACTTAATTTTGTTAAAATATAGGTTTTCCAGACTTTTTTCTAAACTGTCCAGATATTAAGCTGATATTTGCTATGTTAGTCAACAGCTATGGGTTACACATCAAGTTTGAGTTTGGGTTGGGTCCATTGATTTTTGACGGGTTATGGGCTTTGGTCTTAAACAATTTTAGTAAAATGTAGGTTTTCCAGACATTTTTTCCTGAACTGTTCCAGATATTAAGCTAATATTTGCTATGGGCCTTAGACTCGGAAAATTGTTTTCTTTAACTATTTTTGCTGGTATAACAAAGAATCATTCCACCGGTAGGGGACTTCTGTATTGCCTTGCAATACGATCCACACTTGTTTATATCGAATTGTTTAGTTTCAAATTCAAAAAAGGTAACCTTTTCTTGCTTTTAACCTGAAAAGTATTGTTTATCAACATTTACATTCTAAAGCAATTTAAAGTGAAAAAAAACTTCTTAACATACAAAAATGGACAGATGTTAATCAACAAATGAAATGACTATTTGGTGAAATCATGTTAAAAACAGATGACGTAAGGCCTGTTCCAGAATTAATTGTATAGGAGGGGGATCGGAAGGTACTTTTATTACGATTTGATTTCAGTCCCTTTCTGTATAAAGTAAATGGAAAAAAATCAATCAAAATTTTATGCATGATGGGCCAAATTAAAAAGTGCTTTCAAACCCCCCTATAAAATTAAATCTTGAATAGCCCTTAAGTTATGAGATAGTGGATCAGTAATTATTTCCTGCTTTGCACCAACCAAACAAAAAACTATTTGCACATTCATGTTTTTAGATTTCTGTGAGATTTTCTTAAAACGGGACGTTTGAGTCTCGTCTCGTTCATTCCGGAAACAAATCTATTATTATACGAAAAAAATCAATACCTTTAGATTAACCAAATTTGCTGAGCTAATGGTGATTTATATTGAATCAATTTGTAGCACTTCAGATTAATTGCTTTTCGTCACTTAACAAATTATAAGTACACTTCACTTTAACAAATATATATTTATATTCAATAGATCGGAAATCCAGTTATCCTTCTTACTGGTATTTGAGGAGATCATTTTCGCCTTCAATTACACGAGAGTTTTTATCTCGAAAGTCCTGCATTCTCATGTATTATCCCTTAAAGGCATGAATATTCATGCAACGGTCCATACAGCATGGCATTATTTGCAAGACGTTTTAATAGTTTAATGTTTTTAAAAGCATTATAATTGTTTAACTACTGAAAAGTTCAGTTTCCTGCCAAATTTCAATCACTTTAATCCCCCCCCCAAAAAAAAAATAAATAAAATAATAATAATAGTAAAATAAATAAACAAGGTCACCAACCGATCTTTTTTTTTCATTAAATTATTTCATTTTCCATTTTCTTACAAATACTCACATTTACTTTAATTCCTATTTATTTTCTAATTGAGTAGCAAACCTCCTTTACGTTTGATGAAGGTAGGAAATAGGGAACAAACCCATGATTTGCTACACTAGGTGCGAAAATGTTGTAGTATTACACCACCAAGGTGGGTTTCAAGCACTGAAACAAAACATCATTAAAACAACTTGAATCTGATAATCATGCGAACAGGGTACATCCTGAATGCTTGTTTGGATTATGATTGGATTACATATTAATAAACAAGATTTTTTGGCCCGGTGAACCTCTAAAATCAGGAACTAAAAACTCGTTGATATAAGCTACATAATTTTATCCTCTGAACAAGGTATCTTGAAAGTTTGGTATAATCAGACTTACATTTATGAAGGAGTTGCAACATGAGCTAATTTTAGTGTGTTGAACATTTTTCATCAGTACTATTTTAGGGGGAGAGAGACTCGGACAGCACTTTTAAAAATGACCCACCAGTCATAAGATTTTTTTATTTCTTTTTCTACATGTTTCTTAAGTGGAACTTCACAGTATATCCTTGACCCATCCGTTTTTTTACTCATTGCAGTACAAGTCGTGCAACTCCATGGTTAATTCCTTCTATATTGATCCTCGCTCTTTATTATTGATATTCATCACAGACAAATAGTTTACTACAATTAAGATGCGTTTCTGTGAACTGACCACAGTCTGTCTGTCATTCCCATGTCATTATCAGCATCACTCACATTCAGATCTTGATAACCTGTCAAAAAAATCTAACAATTAGAAAAAAAACATTGTTCTTATTTTATTATTTTTTTCTTTTTGACACATAAAAAGTTATTTTTAATGGCAGAATGACAACAGTTGCTCTTTATTTGTATTTTGGTTTTTGTTAACAGTGATTAACAGCAGTAAGACATTCTGACAGACATTTTAGCGTAGAACTAACCAACAGTGAAACAATACCTACTAGTGACAAACACTTGAATAATTTATTTTTAAAGAATTGCAGTTTTTTGCTTTTGATATGAAAGTGGAAAACAATTTTAAGGCTTCGCTAGATGTTCTCTGGAAATCGGAATCACTTCCATGAATATATACTTATAAACGCTTGAATATTTAACTCACCAATCTAAGTCTAGAGCAAGATTCTATTACCAGCTGATGACTGGCGTTGAAGGAGTAGAACATGTAGATGCTTAATGGGCAGGTTTTACTTTCGGTGTACATGTTATACATGTACGATCAAAGATATTTTTCTGAAATGATGAGCCAATTGGAACCAAACTGGTCAAAATAGTCACTGCGCAGCCCATGCAAAAAAGAAAACTGTTTTTTGAGGATCACGCGTTATCCAAGATGGCTTCCAATAGGTAACAATTTCACACTGGACCCTAAGGGTCTTCTCCCCTTAAACTACTTGGGAATATTAGAACTATAGTTTAACAATAGGCTCTTTAACATTAAAGTCTATGTTAATCAAGGACAAGGTCAGCGATACACTTGTTTATGGATACATACAGGTAGACAACCTGCTTCCTAAAGTTTTTCATTCTTTTGGAATCATTGACTCTCGAATTGTGGGTTTTCTCATTCTTCAGAGTGGATTTGGTCTACAGACGTTCTCCATTTTTACAAAACAAGGACCATTCTAACATAAATTCAAGAATGTAATTTTATAAAGTTTAAAAAAAATATTAGTATGAAGTCATTATACTTGCTTTCACCGTCAATATAGAAAGAAAAAAAAATATATAAAGTTTGTGCTAAAAGGATGTGTTGAAAATATTACACACCTTCGATCTCGTAGAACATATTGAGTCCAATATATCCTCACAATGAAATGCTGAAAATTTATTAAGTAACAGAATATCCTGTTTTTCAATTGCACCATTTTTCACAACCATAAAGGGCTATAGATAAATTTACAGTTTTATATATCTTTAATGTGTCTTTTGAACGTAAACAGCTATAGATAAACTTACAGTTTTATATATCTTTAATGTGTCTTTTGAACTGACAACGAGAATTAATCTGGACCCTTCTTGCTTGCAATTTCGTCTCTCTCTTGAAATGTTGAAACCAGTTTGATGGAATTCTTCAGTTACAGTATTTAATTTCTATCTTTTTGCCAAGGACGCTTACTGAGTGGCTAAAGTGAATACCCTGAGATTTAAATGATGCTTGAGATCAATTGCAAACTTTATTATTTGCACATATCCAAAAGAAATGTAATTTTAAATGATTCTTTCAATGCTTTAGGGTTAAAGCTTAATTAAAAAATGTGTCACTTTTTGGTCAATTTAATGTGTGTTAGAAGGAGAGCAGTTTATGTGTGGGTCAAATTTGCTTCGACTGCAAAAATGCAATCAGAGTGTTTAATTATGGTCTTTCACCACATGTGAAAGACCTTATTTGTATTTATTCTGATGATGATGATTATTATGTCGCCCCAGACGTAGTCGGGACGACATATTGTTTTTGGTCCGTTTCTTTGTTATTATTATTAAGTCGCCCAAACGAAGTTGGGAGACTTATTGTTTTTGTTGCGTTTCGTTTGGGAGACTTATTGTTTTTGTTGCGTTTCTTATTATTAAGTCTCCCAAACAAAGTTGGGAGACTTATTGTTTTTGTTGCGTTTCTTATTAAGTCTCCCAAACGAAGTTTGGGGAGACTTATTGTTTTTACTCAATTCTTATTTTTATTTTTCTTGTTCTTCTTGTCTTTCCGCCTCAAAATTTGTCCGACCATTTTCTCGGAAACCAATGGTCTGATCTTCACCAAACTTCACAGGAAGATGGATCCCTATCCCGAAAGGTGCAAACAGGTCTTTGAATTTTCAAAATGGCACCGGTTTCCATGGAAATGGCAAAAAAGGCGGGAAAAAGAAAGTGCTCAGAATTGGATGAAACTTTACAGGAAGGTTGCTTAGGACATGAGGAATTGGTTTCTGGTCTCAAAGACTTCAACTTGGCACTTGGATGAAACTCAACAGACAGGTTGCCTACCATGTTTGGAAGTGATTTTTAGCCCGGATTTCTGAGTTGGGAGTTCGTTTGGGAGACTTTTGTATCAGCATCCTGATACAGTTATACATTTTTATTATTCCGATTTCTTTCTTTCTTCTCGTCTCCATGAACTTGTCCGAACCAGATCTCAGAGACCATTTTACCTAGAGCTTCTAAACTTTGTAGGATGTTAGCCCCATATATCTAGATGTGCAACATGCAAAAATTTTTCCAAAGGGGGTTTATTAAGGGTACATTTGGAGGGTTCAAAAAGGGGTGGGGTCCTCCATGTTAATCCTATGGGAAAATGAAATTTTGAATTTTTTCGCCACTTTTGTCACTGTATCTCAAAAACTGAGAACACCAGCTCCATGAAACTTCATCAGAAAGGCTAGGGTCATGTAAGAAAGGGTTCCATAGCATTGGAAATTTCAAAATAACTACTGTTGCCATGGAAACCATACCAAAAAATGGAAATTTTTGGAAAATAGTAGTTTCTGTTGATGATAGTATTTTAATTACAGCAATATATATTACTAAGTTTAAAAGGGGAACCCCTGCCCAGATTTTTTGTAAAGGGTCTGAAATTGGGTGTAATGGACAAAAGAGTACTTTGTTGCCATGGGAACAAAACCAGAAACGTATTTTTTGTTGAAAAAATGAGTTTTCTCATAAAAAAAGGGAATGTTGAGAAATATGTATGAAACAGGTTATAAGGGGAACCCCTGACAACATTTTCTTTGCGAAGAGATCTGAAATCTGATGTAATGGACAAAAGAGCATTTGTTTGCGATTGAAACAAAAGCAAAAGCATATTCTTTGGGGAAAATCAGGTTTCCTGATAAAAAAGAAGGAATTTTGAGAAATATGTATTACATAGTTTATAAGGGGAACCCCTGTCCAAATTGTTTTTGGAAAGGGTCTGAAATTAGGTGTAATGGACAAAAGAGCACTTTGTTGCCATGGAAACAAAGCCAGAAACGTACTATTTTTTTGTTGAAAAATTGAGTTTTCTCATAAAAAAGGAATTTTGAGAAATATGTATTAAAAAGGTTATAAGGGGAATCCTGCCCAAAGTTTCTTTGGAAAGAGATCTGAAATTGGATGTAATCGACAAAAGAGCATTTGGTTGCCATGGAAACAAAACCAAAAGCATATTTTTGGGGAAAATCAGGTTTTCTGATAAAAAAGAAGGAAATATGTATTACATAGCTTATAAGGGGAACCCCTGCCCAAAAGTTTTTTGGAAAGGGTCTGAAATTGGGTGTAATGGACAAAAGAGCACTTTGTTGCCATGGAAACAAAACCAGAAACGTATTTTTTGGTTGAAAAATTGAGTTTTCTCGTAAAAAAAGGAATTTTGAGAAAGATGTATTAAGTAGGTTAAAAGGGGAACCCCTGCCCAAATTTTCTTTGGAAAGAGATCTGAAAATGGATGTAATCGACAAAAGAGCATTTGGTTGCCATGGAAAAAAAACCAAAAGCATATTTTTGGGGAAAATCAGGTTTTCTGCTAAAATAGAAGGAATTTGGAGAAATATGTATTACATGGCTTATAAGGGGAACCCCTGCCCAATTTTTTTTTTGGAAAGGGTCTGAAATTGAGTGTAATGGACAAAAGAGCACTTTGGGAACCCCTGCCAAAATTTTCTTTGGACAGAGCTCTCAAATAGGGTGTAAAGGACAAATAGCATTTGGTTGCCATAGAAATAAAACCAGAAAATTATTATTTTTTTTAAATCAGGTTTTTTGATAAAAAAGAAGGAATTTTGAGAAATATGTATTACAAAGCTTAAAAGGGGAACCCCTGCCCATTTTTTTTTTTTT